>OZ005658.1:210828856-211138856 GCA_963930645.1 Salticus scenicus | reverse complement strand
AGAATATTTTACTTTTTTACCATAAAAAAAGTAAAAATGCTGTTCAAACAAGAAAAATGTATCCAAAGTGTATGTAGAAGATTTATTTAGTCAAAGTACTACTAGTGTCAAAATTGGTTTGCAAAATTTCGATTCGGCAATTTTTATGTTGAAGATGCACCACATTCTGGAAATACAGTTGAAGCTACTGAATACAAAATAAAGTCATTGGTTGGTGCAAATAGTTGAATAACAGCAAGATTTCTGAAAGAATGTTTGACTCTTCAGGATTATGATAAACGCTTTGGTTTAATGTCTAAACTTGACGTATGGGATCTACACGTTCTTTCTTGCACAAAGGAATTTGCTCCGTTACATTCAAGTCTGTTACTTGTTTCTCAAACGTCAAGAAAATGTTCTATTTTTAAAGTGAATCATACACTGAAATAATAAATACGTTCCCTACAACAATGTTAATTACGCAAGAGATCATGAAGTAAAAAGATAAACAGACTCAAAGCACTTCAAAACTAGATATTCATCAAAATATGATGATACAGTCTGTTTGCTAGAATTTCAAGGAAATCATTGGTTTTAGCTTCTACCAGACAATACCACGTACAATTCTGAAGTATACTGTCAGCAACTAGACAAACCGAATGATTCACTCAAACAGAGAAGGACAGAATTGATCCATAGATTTAATGTAGTGCTTCACCAAGATTATGCGAGACCGCATACAAGTTTATTAATTCTCCAAAGCTTTTACAGCTACGAAGGGATGTACTACCACGTCCACCGTATTCTCCAAATTTTGCTCCTTCGAATTATTATTTGTTCCGGTCTCTACAAAATTTTTAGAGGCAAAACATTTACTTCAAATGAGGATGCTAAAAATGACTGTGCTTATTTTTTGCCAACAACTATCAGACATTTTAAGAACATGGAATCGTGCAACTACCAGAAAAATGACAAATGTTTTAGATCAAAATGGTCATTATAAAATAGAATAAAATATTTATACACTATAATAAAATCGTCTTTTATTTTTCCCAAAAACAGAAAAGAAATTGAGTTCCGAACAACCTAATCAGATTCATATCTTATGCTATTGAATATCTACAATCTGAATATTCAAATCGAAAATAATTATATTTTCAATATGTTACTATAGAAAGAATATTTTTTCAGGCCAAAAGAAATGTTTTTCTAACCTATTTAATCTATATATAACTTTTTTTAATATCTTATACTTTTAAAATGGCATGAACATTTTTTTTTTAATAAAATAATTTTGTAAGTACAAATAGAGATAAAATAATTCTGTATGTAGAGATAAAAGGTTTTTGTAAGTAAACTTCTATACATACCTTTTTCAATTAACGACTTTAAGTTTTCGATTTGAACTTAAATGTTAAAAACACAGTCTGTTTTGCAATTGAAAAAGTTTAAGGTTTACAAACGCAATAGAATAAAAATAAATAAAATAAACAATCTACATACATATAGTTTTTTTAAATGTTTCAAAACTATGAGTTATGAGAATGTTTATAGACAATATTAAAATTGATTTTCTAATCTATATTTAACAGCTATGGTTTTATATTTTGATAGCAAATAGGAATAATACTGAAAACGGAATCGCTGTTAGAAAGATATTTATGCTTAAAAATAGTAAAATCATAGCTTATTTAGTACTTACATTCTAAATTTCAAAGTGTAAAATAAATAAATTAATTAATTAAATTAAAAAATTAAAATGATTAATTTGTGTCAAAATGCATGTCTACATGCATACAAAATAAATACATAAATATTTTCTCAGCCCAAAAGTAATGTTTCTCACTTGTTCAAATGTATTAATATTTTTTTTTTTTCTTTCTTTCCGGTTACTTTTAAAATATCATAATTTTAAGCTAATATGTACAACTTTATTATTTATTTATTTATTTATATTAAAAAGCATAAATAAATAAAGATATTCCTTAAGGTTACGTTTAACTACATCTTTATCAAATAAATCTTTTCTTAACACGAACTTATTATTAAAAGCGCAAAATATTTTGTCTTAAAAAAAAAAAAAAAAAAAAAAAAAAAAAAATTACATGCTATAAAAATATTAAATAAAGTGTATTTATATATCAAGTTTTTTTTTTCTTAATCACATTTTTAATAGTGAAATGTTTGTTATTTTTGTAGCAATTTTCAGTAATTAACTAAAATGAAAGTCGCAATTTGCAGTTACTGGTTGAAAAATTCAGAACACGAACACAAACAGCCCTGCGTCACTAGAGCAATTTAGAATTAAGTTAAAAATATTTCATCACCGAAGCTAAACTAAATTTTATCAGCTAAATTATTTATTTAGTAAAAAATAGATTTGTATAAAACATTCAAAAGTGAGCTTCTTATTTTTTAAAGCTTTGATTGTTTTATATGTATATATATTGGGTTATTCGGAAAATAATTTCGTTTTTTCTTTTGAAAATGAAAGACGATTTTCTGATATTGTATAAAGATTTTATTGAATTGTATATTCTTCAATTTGATCGTTTTTTTTTTCTTTTTAGCGATCTCACAAGTTGTTATTTGGCAGTTTTCATAAATCAATGCGTTAATTTTGTCTTCATTAGTATAAACTGTTTCCAGCCAAATCTTATGTTATTCAATATTTACAGTCATTGAAAAGAATTTTTTTTTTTTTTTTTTGAGGGGGGGGGGGGTGTATATATATATATATAAAAGTTAGGCTAAAAGGGAGAATTGACTGCCATGTCGAATCCAGTTTCGAACACTATTTTTCATCATTTTTTAATTCTGATGTTTTTCAGATAGCCTAAACATTTTTTTTTTTTTTTTTTTTTTTTTTTTTTTTTTTTTTTGTACAAGATATAAACTGCCACCTGAAATGAGACTTTGTACTCTTCTTTTAACAATTAAATCTGTTTTCTGTTGAGTCTAATTTTCACTCACATTAATTCTAAATCAACACTGCAAAAAATTTTTTTATAATATTACACAACAATATTGAGACAGCTTACCATGCAGAGAAATACCACAACCATAAAGAGAAATGTTACCAACCGTACCTGTGTAACTGCTGCATAACGTGTAAGGTTACACATTTACAGCTGGTAACATTTCTCTGCATAGTTGTGGCAGGTAGGCTGCATCAGTATTATTATGTAATATAGAAAAAAAATATATTCAGTGAATGAACAAGCAATAACTCTTAAATAGTTATAAAGTAAATCAAATCATCCTTCCTTGTTTTAATTTTACTTTAATTTATTTTGAATATTTTCAATGCATAGTTCAAAAGAAAGTATTTTTTAATGTCTCGATCCAATTCATAACTAACCAAAATATGAATTATAGAATTTTTCAAAATATTTTTACCTGTAAAAGCAGCCCAGAAATTCTTTTCAAATAGAAGAGGTAAGAAATTTCTTATAGAATATATAATAACCTTTTCGTTTTTAATTGAAACATGTTATTGAATTGAGCACAAATAAATATAAATCTATTTACATGTTTAAAATTCTATCACATCTACTTTTTATTCAGAAAGCTAAAGAAAAATTCGAAGGATAAGTAACAAAACCTTGCGTTTTTCTCAAGAGTGTGGGAGTTTTTTGCTCTAGACTTTCTTCTTTTTCTTTCTTTCTTTCTTTTTCTTTCTTTTTTTTTTTTTTTTTTTAATCCATACTGAAAAGCTGAAAATTGCCTTCAAGTCAGATTGAAAGAAAAAAATTTTCATTCATGCTACACCATAATTCATTTACTTAAAAATTACTGATACTTTAAAATACTTCAAATAAGTACCTCTTCATCTTAAGAGACATCTTTTAAAACCAATGTCCTTTAAATTTAATATTCAACTGAATTATATCTCCATCATGTGCCTAAAGGAGTAATTATCTGGTCCATATTTATTTAAATTACAATTTTATAATTAAAAATCAATTAAAATATAGATTTTTCAAAATCTTTTATTTAGGAAATGGGAGATTTATTTATTTATTTATTTTTGAAGGATGAAAGAAAACTTTTATTAATTAAATCCAATTCATGACACTATTTTTAACTTGCATTCAAATTTTTATACTTTAAAATAATGTAAGCAAGTTCTTATTCACTTTTAAGAGGTACATATAACCCTTTCCTTCTCAATAAAAATATGCTTTTATGGGACCATTATTATTACTTTATATTTGAGTAACTTTATATGACTAAAGACTATGCCCTCAAATACTCTTTGTTTTTAAAAAGTCATTTCTTCAATTACCTGCAAATTGCCTATCTTTCCTAATTCAAACAACATTTATATGTGAATATTTTAATCGGATTTTTTTTTACAGTATATTTTATCTCCTAACCCTTTAATCGGCATAGACACTTCACACTTTATACTGCAACCGATTTACTCAAATTTTAATACGTTTTCTTCCCGGTATGTTTTTTTTTTTCCCTTCGATTACCTACTTGACTATGTTTTCTTTTTGCTTTTTTTCAACATTCAATACGTGACATTATTAAAGCATATTACATATATATATATATATATATATATAAATACTTGTTAATAAAATAAATGCAGAAATATAGTTATTTTACATTAATTATACATATATGTAGATGACAAAAAAAAAATTGGGCTACTCGAAGTTTCGTATAGACATTTGTAAGCCAACTTTCGGTCTACTGCAGATAAGCTTACATAAGGGATCAAGACGAAGTACTACAGTTAGTATTTTAGAAATGTATTTTAATGTTCCTTAGAGAGTGCATATCTAGATTTAACTTCGACTCTTTTACGTTAAATAAAATATACGCAATTCTTTCTATATGTGAAAACAATGAAGTAGCAGAAAAATATTATATTTTTTATTAAAACTCTCATACACTTCAGCACTGTTACTGCTTTATTTAAAGACGAAGTATCTTCAAATTAAAAGTGAAAGTTTCAAAGAAAATCAAATCTCTTTTTAAAATACTCTTAAGCTTAAAGAAATTAATATATTTATATGTAGAAATACAGTTATTAAAATTAATGCTAAGTACTTAAAACTGAAAAAGTAAAATGCTGTTAAAAAGTCTCGTATATACATGTAATGCTCAGTCTATCCTACAAGCTGAAAATTGTTATAGTTTAAAATAAAACTCTCACATTTCAGCCCTGTTACTGCTTTATTTAAAGACGAGGTATATTTAAATTAAAAGTGAAAGTTTCAAAGAAAATCAAATCTCTTTCTAAAGTACTCTTAAGCTTAAAGAAATTAATATATTTATATGTAGAAATACAGTTGTTAAAATTAATGCTAAGTATATAGAACTGAAAAAGTAAAATATTGTTAAAAAGTGCTACAAAAAGCCTCGTATAGAGATTTGTAATGCTCAGTCTATCCTACGAGCTTAAAATTATTATATTTTATAATAAAACTTCCAGACACTTCAGCTCTGTTACTACTTTATTTAAAGACGAAGTATCTTCAAATTAAAAGTGAAAGTTTCAAAGAAAATCATATCTCTTTAAAATACTCTTAAGCTTAAAGAAATTAATATATTTATAGGGTAAGTGCACCAGTAATTGACACTTTTAGAGCAATCTCTGATGTTTTGAATGTTCTGGTCATCAGAAAATATCTTTAGAAATCTTAAGTTAGTGCATATGGCATGAAAGACATTCAGAACCACATATATGTTAAAATACATATATTTGATAACAATTATTTTTTTTATGAATTTTTATTTGACATCCACTCAATGTTCCAGTAACTGACACTGCCAGTTTTTCATTTTATTAGTAATTTGCCCCCTATGTTCCGGTATTTGATACTGATAGTTATTCATTTTACCAGTTATTAGCACCCTATACTCCAGTGTTTGAAATAAAATGTTAAAGTTATTACACGTAAAATGCATGATTTTATTCTTTTTCTTATTTATTAATCATTTCGGGATGGATGTCAATTATTGGAGCATGCCAATCACTGGAGCACCTACCTTATATAGAAATAAAATTATTAAAACCTAATGCTAAGTACATAAAACAAAAAAACAAAAAAGAAACAAAATAGAAACATTGTTAAAAAGTGCTACAAAAAGCCTCGTATAGAGATTTGTAATGCTCAGTCTATCCTAAAAATGCTCAAAGAAAAAATTGCAAAGAGTACAAATTTAATGTTTTAAACATAATTTTTTTATATTTTTGACGAAATATAATATAAATAGATTCAACTTACACCTTTATATTAAATAAATTATTCATAACCTTTTTTTTTTTTATATGTAAAGCAATAAAGTAGCTCAAAAAGTGTGAAATAAAACTTTCAAGGAATTCTAAACTGCGATACTGATTTATTCGAAGGTGAAAAGCTCTTTTGATATTAAAGTGGAAGTTTCAAAGAAAATCAAATCTCTTTAGAATATGCTTTTAAGCTTAAAGAAATTAATATACACATCTAGAAATACAACATACATATAAATAGGTTATTATATATAGACATTGTATGCAGTTTTGTAATCCAGTTTTCGGTCTATCGTACACCCCGCGACAAAAAGATAGATACAAAGGGTTTTTTCTTTGATTTTTCATAAAATAACATTATCTAAATTGTGCTCATCATTTATTATTACCATTAAATAACACTATTCCTGGACTAATTTTTGTTTTAAGACTAATTTAGAAAAGTTTTAAGACTAAATTTTTTTCTTATTTAAGACTACATTCCGCGACAAAAAGATAGGAACAAAGGGTTTTTTTAATTTTTCATAAAATGATATTATCTAAATTGTGCTGATCATGTATTATCATAACAAAATATTACCATATCAAAAATATATTAAATATTTGAGTCATATTCAAAATATTCATATTCAATATAATCATATTAAAAAAAAAAAAAACTTTGTTCCTATCTGTTTGTCGCGGTGTGTAGTCTTAAATTAGAAAAAAATTCAGTCTGAAATTTTTTCTAAATTAGTCTTAAAACAAAAATTAGTCCGGGAATAGTGTTATTTTATGATAATTATAAATGATAAATACAATTTAGATAATGTTATTTTATGAAAGATCAAAGAAAAAAACCCTTTGTACCTATCTTTTTGTCGCGGGGTGTAAGTTTGCCCAAACAATAAATCAAAATCAAGTGTACATACATAGTATTTTAAAAATATTTTTTTTTATTCTTGACAGAATGCATATAAAAAAATATTCAACATATACCATCATATTAAATAAACTATACATAACCTTTTTTATATGTAAAACAATAAAATAGCTCAAAACCTATGATATTTTATAATAAAATTCTCAAAGACTTTTCGACACTGTTACTACCTTAGTCGAAGACGAAGCACCTTCAATTTAAAAGTGAAAGTTTCAAAGAAAATCAAATCTCTTTACAAAATAGTCTTAAGCTTAAAGAAATTTCAAATGCTTAGATATTCAGTATTGATATTCTGGGAATTCTAAGTAGAAAAACATGTCCTTTTGATATGCATACTTTCTTGATACAAGGATAGTATTCTTTAGGGTTAAAAGAAATGTATTCACGAGAGACATGTTCAATTTTTAACACCATTCAATATTAACTTTATGCAAATCAATGTTTTGTAATATTTAGGAAGAGTAAGAGATATTTTTAAAAGACGTAAACATGTTTATGCCATAATTAATGTGTGTATGTTTTCTTAAAAAATTAAATAAATAAATAAATAAGTTTGACTGTAGCTTTATCCTGCTTCTTTAGGAAATTAACAGGGAAGAGGTGCCGCTCACCGCTCTAGGAGCAGTGTCGAGCGATTCCAGCTACGCTAGGTCCCTCTTCCGAAGTTTCTTTAAACTCTAAAAAAAAAAAAAAATTACAAAGGCCGCTAGAGACAGGTCGCCCACGCCACAAGGAGCGGCATGCTCTATGCTGGTAGATAAAGTAACAAGTGGCTTAAAGATATTTGGTAGCAAGGTATTGTTGAGAGTTCATGAGAAAAAATTGGTGCTGTAAGATATTCGTTTTAACCCCTTACCTGTCGAGGAAAATTTACGGGAGTTGCTTCTCAATGTCACCGTTTTTCATGCAGGCGCGCGTAGTTATGCGTTCACTGTTCCAGAAACATTACTTTTCTGATTCCTCCCACTCCCCCTCTTCTCTGGTAAAATAAATCTATCGAAAACACTATCGAGGTCACATTTAAGATCATTTTGTTGTATTCCACAGCTGTGGGACTAGTTTCACTGGTAGCAGCGTAACACAAAGAATCGTACTTCGGAAGAGCGTATTGTTACGATTTTGTAAATAACTGTAGTTATTTTTGTGTAAATTCATTCAAAGAGGCTTAGTCAGGTGGTAAAATGTTAATTTTCTGCGTTTCTAGCTCTTTTTCGCGTTAAAATAGCTAATTTTCCCTTAAAAACTCATAAAGAAGCTCCAATAAGGCAGATAATTGATTTGACGCTGTTGCGCCTGCGCACTTTGTAAAGTTCGCTCCTTCGTTACAGAGCTCAGTTAGTTTGTAACTCCGCTCATGGGAGGCTGGCAGCTTTCTTTACTCCCATTTTTTAGAGTTTAAATAAATGTAGTCGTGATGTTAAATCACCTCTAGTGTGTCAAGTTTTTTATTACAGTCCACTATTATCGTATTCAATGTGTTCTTATATAGTTTTAATTCTATGATCTAACAGACGCCAAATTTGGCGTCTTTTTTCCTTCTCGTTGATTTTTTTGGAGACCTTGGCTAAAAAATCCTTATTATTGACACACAAAATATGGAAGCTGTAACCTCATTGGCTGACCAGTTCCTGGAATTTTTTTAATTTTTCTACGCGGTTATTTAAGGAGATGCTTTACATCAAATCAGTCAGTCTCAGTTTAGTTTCACCAGTGACTTCCGTAGCTCTGAGTGAGCCTCTTTGATACAGCCTCGCTGTGTGTTAATGTTCTGATACAATTTGTACTGTGAGATTGCTGTTTTTAATTGTTATTTAAGCTGTGTTTATTGGTGAAACTGAAGTTGATACCTGGTTTATAGACCTGATTTTTCTAGAATTTTCTGTAAATAAAGTTTCCAGCCTCTGCAAGATTCACTTTTCATTTTCGGACAATTCACGAGCCCCCAAGTACGCAACAGTATGTATACTCCCTGGCAGTTAAAGCATCGGCTTCGTGAGATAGTTAAGGGGTCAATAATTTCATGAATGATATCGTTTAAATAATTTTCAGAGTTTTAAATGTTTTTTATATAAGGAAACCTGGCAACTTTAACGACACTACTGGAGTAGGTTTGCTATGAAAGCGTAATTTCCATTTAATATTTATAAATTGAGGTATATTAGATTTGTTTAATAAGATATTATATCTCGTTACTAATTCTTATGGTTTTTAATATATTTTTTACATATTTGAAATATTTAAATTGTGTTTTCTCAGTTTGCATTTTCCATGATTTCGTGATCTTCCAAATGATAAAACTTCTGCCGATATTTAAACTAGTTGGCATAGGTGGACTCTTCTCAGTTCCCCATCATATTTATGTTCTCATAAATTTCTAGTTTGAGAGATATAATCATGTTAAAAGAAATGAATTTGACAAAAGCTTGATACAGTGACAGAATGAAAACCCCGCCTAATAGGCTATCCACCGTTCACTTCGATATATTTATCTTATTCTAATCTATTAATTTATTTTATCAGGGTCAATTCCGTTGTTTAGTTTTCATGCTACTATTTCCAATTCTATAATCCTCAAAATTCATATTTATATGAAAATTTTACAATTTCGCTATGTTGATAAAATCGTAAATTACGAATAATTTACGAAATTTTCCTATTAGAATACTTTTATTCAATCATGTTCAAACAAATATCACAAATGTAATTTTGAAGTTGTCTGATGTATTTATGAGCCTCAAAATGAAAGTTTATGCTCAATTTTACCTTAATCTGGCATGTTAAGTAAATCGTAAATTTCAAATAACTTACGAATTTTTTTAAATTGGAAAAATCATAGGCTATGATATTCATGCCAGTATCCTAAATAATATTTCGAAAGTGGTTTGACATCTTTACGATGAAAATATCCCTCAAGATTGACGTTTATGTGAAATTTTGCTCTATGCTGCCATGTTAAGAAATTCGTAAATTTCCAATAACTTACGAAATTTTTATATTGGAAAATTCATAGTCATTAATATTCATACCAGTGTCCTAAATAATATTTCAAAAGTAGTCTGACATCTTTACGATGAAAATATCTCTAAAAATTGACGTTTATGTGAAATTTTGACCTATACTGCCATGTTAAGGAATTCGTAAATTTCCAGTAACTTGCGAAATTTTCAAAGTAGCATATTTATAGTTACTGATGTTCCTTCCGGCATCAAAACTGATATTTTAAAACTGATCTGACATTTTTACAGTAAAAAGTTTCCATTTAATGCACGTTTAAGTGAATTTTTGTCCTATTCTCCCAT
The DNA here is from genome assembly GCA_963930645.1 of Salticus scenicus. Taxonomy (NCBI): domain Eukaryota; kingdom Metazoa; phylum Arthropoda; class Arachnida; order Araneae; family Salticidae; genus Salticus; species Salticus scenicus. The sequence continues at coordinate 211,128,406 of OZ005658.1, read as the reverse complement.
GTTAAGAAAATCGTAAATTTCTAATAGCTTACGAAGTTTTTAAATTCGAATGTTGCAAATAAATAGGGTTCTTGCCAGTGTCGAAAGTAATATTTTAAAACTAATCTGACCTCTCTACGATAATTTGTTCTTGAGATATCGTGTACACAGACTAACAAACTAACGGACACACACTAACAGACTAACAGACTAACAGACACCCTACAGACAGACACCATAGAAATTTTGTCATTTTCGGATTCCTCACACCTGAAAACGTGTAAAAAAGTCAAAAAACCGATGTCGAAAATTTTCACGATTACCTAAGTTCCCCATACCTATAGTATGATGGGGAACTAAAAAGGACTTAATACTTTTCTTGGATGTTTAATGAAACCTACTTAAAAAGAATTAGGGATAGGATTTGAAATTTAATACTTAGTTTTCGAGAAAAATTTAAAAAGTGCATGTCTAAGTAAGAATGTTGATTTAAAAGGAAAGAAAAAAAAAATGCTTTTTATTTGTAACTAATATTGCCCAGTCGTCGAAACTCGAACACTTTTTGCAAAGCAAGGCAAAGCAAAGTTAGTGAAATCTAGATGTTTAGTCTTTCCTGAAATGAGAGGAAATCGGGGCAAAATTCCTCTTTTTGGGTGATACAGCCCAAAAGTTAATCGGAACCATGTCGAACCATGGTCCAACCAAATATTTTACTTCAGTTTTATGAAATTGCCAGATTTAACTTTCTACTTTAGGTATTTTTTAATATAAAAGAATACGTGTTTAAAATGGAAAAATGCATAAAAAATAAAATTATTTTTAAAAGCCTTCCTGATATCGTAAGAAAATAATTTTTGTATTTTGCAAATCTTTTGTGTTCTACAGTTGTAGTAAATAATTTATTACTGCTCATGCGCGGACTCTAGTAAAAAATACTTTGCTATAGTTTATCACTCAACAGTATAGAGTACCTTATAAAAAAAAAAAAAAAAAAAAAAAAAAACAGTTCAATATCATTAAAATTCATAGAAATATCTGTGATTAACTGAGCTGTTTTTCAGCTGTTTTCTAAAAAGGTTTTTACGATAAGGGGTCATTCCCAAATGAAAATTTCTATCAGAAAAAAAACTATGTTTCACAATGAAACGTGATACAATGTTTGAGATTCGTTTTTTTTTTTTTTTTTTTTAATACATATGTACCTCACACCTATTTAAAAAAAAAAAAAATGTTTGAAAAGAAAAATCTTGATATTCAACTGGATTTTTTGTTTTAAGGTACTCTATACATTGTGTATTAAACTATATCAAAGATTTTTTGCTACAGTCCGCGCATGCACAGTAATAAATTATTTACTTCAACTGTTCATATCTCTTTGAATATTAAATGTATATTGTTTTAACTGTAGTATAATAATTTAGGCATATGTTGTCATGTTTCCTGAAAGTTTCATGAAATTTCGAAAAAAAAAAAACTTTGGTGTTATAAATTAAAAATTTGCGAAAAATTCTTGTATTTATTAATAAAATATTTAAACTCTTTAAATATTCGAGTTAGCATAAAAAATATCTGCACAATTATAAAATATAACATTTATAGTCACATCTAAAATTCGCAGATGCGTGGATGCACTTCCAGATACAGGGTAATTACAAATATATTTTTTTTATTTTATTGGATTTTTTATTCGCCCCTAAAGGCTTTCCTGACAAAATTTTTGTTGAAAAATATGAGGAAAGACATGTTTTCTTTGCTCACAAAATTCAAGAACAACGTATTAAATATTTTCGAGATATTCGACAAACATAAGAAAAAAGGAAGAGGTCTCCACTTCTTTCTCCAACACCTGTACGTAATAATAGATAATGAGTCTAAAATAATAAAAATATAATTATAATAAAAATATAATTATAATAAAAATAAAATCAAGAGTTTTGAATGGGTTTGAGCTACAATCTTTCTTGCGAATAAAAAATTGTTTTAGCAAATAAAAGGGTTGTTTCAAACTTTTGCACATAATGAGTGTTGTACCTAAAGAACAACAACAAAAAAAAAAAAAAAAAAAAACACCATGAATGTAAGGCAAGAAATTAAAGAGCTCTTTTGTGAAGTTTTCTACATCATTTCAACGTGAACACACTATTTAACTCTAACTTACATCCAAATATTTTTTCTATACAATACTTGCATATTTCATGATTGAATGTGTAATATACTGATTTACGTGGATTTTTCGCATTTTACAATGCTTTATATTGCCAAACATACCCGTAATATTTTACATAAACCCAAAATAATTATTTAGGAAGTGTTGAATTTGTAGATCGCGGTGGTCATAGCAAAACTGTAGGCAATTCTATATAACATAGGGTCAATTAACGCCAACTGAGGAGAATTATGGAAATATTTATTTTTGTATTTCCGAAACCAAACATTTCACTTTAACAAGCACTCTCGTATGCGCCACCTGTAATTTTCTGTTAAAGTTTAAATTGTACCAGGTAATTTTTGCCCACCTTGTGTTCACTCATACACGTAACTCGAGGAAGATATTGAAGATTTAGCAACATCCTTAACAGTACTGACCCATCGAATTTTGATCGGTTTTTCATCGACATCTAGAAATTAGTTTAAGTAATAAACTTGACATATCTTTTCGAGCAGCATCCAAGGTATTAATACGATGAGGAAAATTTTACAGGAAACTGATAGCGAACGTATAAAAAATCATGTGATAACTCAGTTGAAATCACGTCTTTTCATCGGATTTTGATCGAATAAGTTTTTAAAATTATCTGATTCCGAATCGGAATCTGATAACTTTAGAAATACTTTAGTTGAATAACTTTAGTTTCGATTATTAATTCATCATTCGCGATGAGAATCCGGATATTGGTTACTTTTTAATTTATCCAGTTTGGCTGAGATTACAAGCGTAAGTTACCCATCAAGAGTGTGGTTAATGGACAGTAGTGGCGTATCATGAATGACGTTTTGGGTATGCTTCATATGGATGGCTATAAACAGCTCGTTATCATGAAATGATCATTCATCTGATTGACTGTTGAAATGTCGTCATACCTACGTTATTTCTTGAAATAAGCTAATCAACCAATAAGATAGTTGAACATCCTTTTAAATGCACTATTTATAACTATCCGAGTGGAGTATACCTAAACCATCATTCACGATATGCCACTGGTGGACAGCAAAGTTACCATTCGATTTCTCGTGTATTTGTCATTGGTTTCTGAAGAAGTGTAAATTATTCATGGAGAGTTCGGTTAGTTTAAGGTAAGATGTCCATCCAAATTCCATTTATTTGATGTTGGTTTCGAAGGAAGCATGAAAGTACTTGAAACATTGTTTTGCAAGTTGAGAAGTTTTATATTTCACATGAATTTCTATTTAGATGTTTTATGATGAACAAGGGAAAGTACTTCTCCAGTTAAATTAATTTAAGTAAAAATCGGGGAATCTTCGTGTGTGATTTTATTGAGTGGGAGAGTGGACACGTTATCTTTTGTAAGAGAGTGTATTCTATCCAGCAAGTTATCAAGTTTAAGAAGTTTGTTTGGTGAGTTTAATACATCATTTACGCACTTTGACACTAAGCCATGCTGAACTTTAAATTTAGGTAAAGGATAAAATTAAAAAACGAGTGGTAAGGAACCCCATACACACAAACACACACTTTTTTACCTTTAATAAAAATGCTGTCTTTTTTTTTTTTTTTTTTTTTTTTTTTTTTTTTTTTTTACATATGATACTAGTTTTTACTGACTTTTAACACACTTACAGAAGCCTACATGGATGATAATAAAAGAGCTGCAATTAACCGCTATTGTACGGTCATGCATTGTGTAAATAGTACATTGTCCTGTCTTAATATTACATTACCATGCATACACAAGACCTTATGGTTTTCTTAATCATGTATAAATTCTACTCAACCTTTAAATAAATGTTTATAACTTTCTTCATATCATATTTAATGAATGCATTGCTTTTTCTGAAAACTGACAATGTAATATCATGGGATATTATGTTAAATATATATTAAATTTTATACTTTTAAATGTATTATATTTCTTCTAATATTATTTTTAAGCAAAACGGACGCAACTTTTTATTTATAAATTCAGAATAAAAAATCACCCTTTTTTAAAGATACTACTACTTATATTCATTTTATTACTTGGAAAATCCAGATTTACATAAATAAATATTCGAAATACATTTGTTCTTTTTATCACTTGAAGACATATACACATAGCTTATTCAACAGAAAAAAGACCAATAAAATACATCAAAATCACTAAACCCTGCAGTAAAACACTCAAACATAAACGCTTTTTAGAATTGTGTTGCTCGTTCACTAAAAGATAAATTGTTTTCAATTCAGTACTTATCTTTTCACAAATAAAATCAGATATCTTTACAAAAAGCGCTTGTGTTTAAAGAAGTCTCAAATGCTATGTAATACTATATCTAGTACCAAATACTCCTAAGTGGGAAAACGTGTTCTACTGCTATGCATACGTTTCACATACGTAAAAGGTATTTCTTTTAGATTTGAAAAAATACTTCTTAAGAGATTTACTCAATTTATAATTCTATTTCATATCCTATTTTTATAAAAGCGTCATGCAAGGTAATCTAATTTATTGATTTAACTCAATATTAAGTAATCTAATTTATTGTTTGGAATTCCGAACGCTTTAATAAATTAGATTACTTAAATCAAAATTAAACGTTTAATTTTGTTATCTTATTTTTTTTTATTTGCATCCACTTTTCATTGTTTAATCTAACCTTTTTAAAATGAATTTTCATCTGTCTACAAATGAATAAATTATTCAAAGAGTCAATTCTAAGTAAAACGTCCCGGTTATTTTTTAATTAAAATTATTTTTCTTCATTTTCATTTTAATTGTTTTTGACATGTTGAAATATTTATAATGTAAAATGGATCTTTTCTGTTTTCACTTCAGATGTTTAATTTAATCAGTATTTATTTTTGAAAAAAAAAATCAGACTTAAGTTAATTTCATTGATTTTTTTTCCCATAAACTTGATAATTTTAATTGAAGAAATATTTTAATTAATACACATGATGTAATGTATTATTTTATTATTATTATTTTTATACATTAAAGCGATAACTTCAAAAAGTTTGTTAATGGACATTTAACTGACACTGTTTCTTTATCATTGCAAAATTGTTATACAATGCTGACTGAAAAAGGTATTTTTACAACAAATAAAATCTACTTTTTCTGTTTTAAAAGAAAAACAAAATATAAAGGGTTTTCCATTAAGAGTGATACATATAATATATATATATATATATATAATTTTTTCAGTGAGACACATTTTTTTTTAAGCTTACATTATGCTATTAAATATGACAATAATATCATTCATGTGAGCCCCACTGCTTCTCTGTACCGTATTCTGTCAACCCAATTTTCCATCATTCTTTCACATAAATTTGGTGTTATTTCACGAATAACACGTTGAATGTTGGTTTTTAACAGCTCAATTGTTATTGGATTATCAGCATAAACTTGTGACTTAACATATCCCCAAAGAAAAAAATCACAATCGATCGAGTCGATTAACTGAATAATGTCGTCCACGAATTCTTCTCAAATTTCTCTCAGTATTCACATATGAACTCTGGTTTTGATAAAACAATTTAATAATTTCGAAACGTTGTTCAAGCGTGTATCTTTGCATGATTAAATGACATAGCATACTAAACACAAATGACACAAACCATAGCCTCCTAAACTAGATGTCTGTCGCGTTGCTCGTAAACTTGGCAACAGTTGAAGCGGTAGATAGCGCCACCTGGTACAGATTTTGGAATTTTTTTATACAATTGTCACCAATAATTTTAAGAAGTTATATATGATATATATAATCGACGTTTCTTTGATTTTATTCGCTTTTTATGTATATCAAATCCCACTTTTAAAAATTATTGGTGGCTATTGAATAAAAAAGTCGCGCAATCTGACCCAGGTGGTGGAGTCTACTGCACTAACTGTTGCTAAGTTTACGAGCAACGCAACAGGCATCTAGTTTAGGAGGCTATGCCCAAACAACGTCAAAAATTAATACGCAGTGTTGCCATTCTATCCATTGTAAAACCCTTTATTTCTTTTTTTTCTTTAAAATTATTTCGTAAAATATAATTTATGATAAATGTCACTTTTAAATATTCTTTAATAAAACACTAAATGAAGCTCGTATCCATTATTTATTTTTCCATATTCATCACCATTGTCATATAAAATATTTTATTTTAATTCAAATTAAATCGTAAGCTAGTTTTTTTACACATTCTTTTTTTTTTGTGTGTGTGTGTTCTTCACTTTATAAATTATTTCAAACTTTCATGAAATTTCCATCTAAAAATCCAGGTATTTTATAAAAATTCTACTACTAATTAATTTTACCTATTCAAGTTGGAACAATTGTTCCCGCTTTAAATAATTATTGTTATGATTTTTTTTTTCATTAATTATCGTAGTTGAGTACAATAATGACTCATTTCCTAATATTGAATGCTTGAATCATTTGACACACTTTAGTGGCAATATCTAAACTAGTTAGTTGTAGGGCGACTAAGGCGTCCGTTGAAAAATGATCATTTCATTTTATTTATTTCTCACTTCAAATAATTTATTTGCTAGCAAGCCCGTGCGAAAGTTTCGCACTTTATTTATCTCTTCGTTACCTTTAAAATTTAAAATTATTATTATTATTTTTTTATAGACGTCATTTTTTGATATGATTGAGCAAATTTAATATTATATATATATATATATATATATATATATATATATACATTTTTTTTTTTCAATGTGAAAGCATATTTCATTTTATGCTGAAAAAAAAAAATGGCAACAATTAAAAATTTAACTGTCTGTTTTAAAGCTGTTATTTTCATATGTTAATTAATTTTAAAAAATCTAATCAAAAATTCGTTACAAATAAGGTACCAAATGAAAGGAGCGATTTTTCTGAATATTTCGGATTAAACAGCTTATCGATCGGATAATAAGATTTTTTTAAATTAACTATGAAAAGTATGAAAATTAAGTATGAAAATTAGATGGCAACTTGCGTTCACACGCACAGTCCACGTGACTCAGTCAGGCACTGATGAGCGTAACTATATATGGATATGTTTTTAATTTACAAGCAGTTTTATATTCGTTTCTTTTCTGAAACAAAAATGAAAATCTGTTATGTCATCTTTATTATTAATAGGTTGCTATAGAATAAATTTTATGCTGCCTATTAATCACAAGAATAGCTCCTGCCAGGAAGTCTGTGTCTGGTTGTTTCCGTGGAAACGGACATGCACAGACTTATTACGACAGGGGAATCAGAAAAAGGCAGTTATCCACTTTGGTTAACTGAACTTCTTGATGACGAGTTAGGGAGGTTTGTATTATTATTATTATTGATATTACTTGTTACGGGAGCTACTTTTTGGTCGGCAAACAGTATCTTTGAATTCTGTTCAGAATACGTGTGGCTTTTAATTTAGCAATGATGTGTTGTGTATTTTCAAATTTCATAACTATGCTACTTTCACTATGTATGTTATTATGTTAAATTTGCCAACTTTACAATTTTCATAAAATTCAAAAGCTAGAATTAAAAACCTCTTTTATTTAATCAGAATTTTTTTTTTTAACTGAGAGTAAGGTCGCATAAAAATTTATGTTAGCCATCCCAGACATCTGAAACTCATTTGAACCCACATTGAATTTTGCATTGTATACTTATTATTTTTATATTAACTTTTTCAACGACATAGGGATACATTATTCTCACTTAATTTGCTTTCCTAAATGCAAAAAATTCATCCCGAAAAATTTCAAGAGAACTTTACATTTATAAGTAAAGGGAAAAAATATTTTTAATATTTATTTCTAATTTTGTTCGTAAATTTCGGTGGGTTCCGAGTTCCGATAATAAATGAGCGTATCCATGAACGGTTTAAATTGAATAATTTTGAATTTTATTTTAATCGAAAAATAACATATTGAGAGATGAAGTGATTCAAGCGCTATGTCAAATTGTGGCTTTGGGAATAATAAAACTGTGTACATAATAAACTAAAAATTTACTTTTCCAGATAAATTCCAGTAATAATAAATAAATAAATAATGTTAGCTGTACTGGTTTTATTTTTAAGTTTCTATTTTTCTTTATTTATTATTTTTCTTTATTTGAGAAAATTTTATTTTTAAATAATAAAAAAATTAGTTTACACTTTTAAGTTTTTGAGATAAAAATTTTATGTAACATTTAAAAAATTTTAATGTTAATTATAGTTATAATATTGTCAGGTTACCTGAATAACTTTTAATGTTGAAATTCCTTTCTATTAAGGGGAAAAAAGTAATAATTTTTTGTAAACGATGAATTTTATTGACTCTTTTTATCTTAAAGATATAAAAATCGATACTTGCCAACATAGTAATTAATATTCCACAGTGTTGTTAGTCCCGCCTTCTTTTTCACACCAGTATCTTTTTAAAGTATTTTTCTTCTTATTTAATCATAATTAAATTTGAAGAAAAATTTACTTGTGTGAAAAAAAGGGCGGGACTAACAACACTACGGAATACTAATTAGGATGTTGGCAAGTATGAAAATCATTAGCTTTATTAATTCATTAAATTTCCATTATCTATTATTTATTTTTATATAAATATTATTTTTTCGGTAGCTAGAGTGGAGTGTGAGTGAGTGCGTTTTGACAAATTGTTGCTTTGTGAATATTAAAATTGTCTAGATTACAATGTATTTTTTTCCTTCTAACATCAAATAATAATGTAAAATAAAAAAAAATAAATGTTTATTGAACAGATTTAATTTTTCTATTTCTATTTTTATTTATTTGTGTGTTTTCTGTATTTGGAAAACTTTATTTTTAAATAATAATAATAATAAATACTCTGGTTTAAAATTTCGAATTTTAAAAATAAATATTTAATCAAACTTCTAAGAAATTACTAATTTTCATTAATTTAAAATCATTGTCAGTTTAACAAAATATTTTAAACGTAAAATTATTTATAATGAGAGGAAAAAACAAAAAAAAAAAAAGTATTCTTTTTGGATTTCAATGATGAATTTTATTGACTCTTCATCACAGTGTAATTCCGGCGAGTCCCACACCTTTATGGTATCCCCTATGGAGGGGAATATATGTCATTGCAACCCTTAAAAGGGTCGAAAAAGGATGCAGAGAAAAGCATCAGTGGATGTACTGTGAGCTGGTTTTGGAGAGGACGGAGAAAGTGTGTCCTGCCGTTCTCTAGCTCAGGTCTATAATTGTTATTATTTTATGCACTATGAGAGTGCGGGAAACTTATCTAAATCTTCAAAAAGATCTTTTGTATATATTTGTGTAAATAGTAATTATTAAATTCTACAACTGCTTGCGAAAGAAGAAGGCCTGGTTCATTTTTATACTTTTCCCCCACATTCATTCCTTCACCACATCGAACCAACCATCAAGATGTTACACACACCTGCATAAAATTGCTGGCTTCATCATGTACTATTTATTCATAACACAGGTGGACATGTAAAATTTTGATTTTAAAAATTTGACTGATCTTTATGTTTCTTGGTGTGCTGAAACCGAAAATGAAGTCAGTTTTTTTTCTATCACGTATAGATTTTTGATAATACAGGGTGTCTACTTATATAATTTCTTCCATTACACTTCCACCAATATAGTTATATGGTAAGATTTACAGTATGTTTTCATGATTAATTAATTATGGATACCTATTGAAGTAATAGCGCAGCACTAGTGCGACGTAAAACCCATAGCTGCCAAGTTTTTTAATTTATTCCGGAATGTTGTTAGCCTCGCCCTTTTTTCACACCGTAATATTTGTCAAATATTACGGTGATAATTATGATTAAATATGAAGAAAATTACGCTAAAAGGATTACGGTGTGAAAAAAGGGCGGAGTTAACAACATTCCGGAATAAATTAAAAAACTTGGCAGCTATCAAAACCATACCAACAAGCAAACCAACCTATTGTTCTGATGGTATATGTAAGAAATTGAGTCTGTAAGCACCCTGTATTGGTAAAAATCTATACGTGATAGAGAAAAATGGATTGCATTTTCGGTTTCAGCTCATCAAAAAACATAAAATTCAGCTAAAATCATCAAATCAAATTTTGTCAACTTCAATTTTGTAGGCCTGTGTAATTGTTTCATAGAAAAACCCGTTCTTTTAAACATTAAACATTTAATATACTGTAGAAATTTTCAAAATGTAGATAGATACATTTAATCAAATTTCTCTGAGATAAAGTGCAAAAGCTTTAAAAGAAATCTCACATGTTTTACAATTCTAAACCCCTATCTAGAGAATCCTAAGTAGAAAAACATGTCTTCTCTTGATGCTAACATTTTGAATACAGGGAAAAGAATTCCCGTATTCACAAAAGAGTAATTTTTTTTAAAGGTGTTTCTTTATTCTCAACCTTTTCTCTATTTAAAATGAAATGCTTGCTTCTCAATTGTTGCACTAAACTGCTTTTTAGTTTTACCGAGCGTAGTTTTCGTTTTATTTTTAACTAAAAAAAATAATAATAAATAAAAATCAGAACATATTAAACTTTATTTTTTAACTTTTATCATTTTAAACGTTATTTGAATATTGCTTAAATATTTATAAAAAAATTCTTAATCCTTAGCATTTCCATATACAATCCGAAAAAATATATGTATTGAGATAGATTTCTGTTAATAATTTTACTTCAATAATGATACAAATTTTCTCCGCCCTTTCATCAGACACTTCCAGGGATGAGAAATTTCCGCGTGTTTTACTACCACTATTTTTATACAATAATCTCTATCCTATTTGATCCCACAAACTACTATAAAAATACGATGGAGATTTCTGTATAAAAATAGTGGTAACAAAAAAGACGGAAATTTTTTATTCCTAAAAATATCCCGTGAAAAAGGGTGGGTTTAACGAACGCTGATATGTCAGACATGTCAGCATTTTACAGAGTGAATTTTAATTAACTTACAAATTTGAACTTAAATAACATTTCAGAATCTTACTAGATGGGGCTACAAACACGTGCAGTGAAAGAGGACATTAAAGAAATTCATTTCGTGTCAGTTCCCCGCCATTTTGATTATGTCTCCCAAAGTGTCCTAACATAGATGACAATATTTTAATTTATTCCGGAGTATTTTTAGCTCCGCCTTTATTCCATACCACTTACTTTTTAAAAGTATTTTTTTTTTTTTTTTAATCGAAGTTATATATTTAAGAAAAATTGTCTATGAATGAAGTGGTGCGAAATAAAGGCGGGGCTAAAAATACTCCGGAATAAAATAAAATGTAGGCATCTATGGTCATATTAACCTGATGTCGTATCTCTGATTTTTAAAATTAGTATTTCTTAGGTGAAAATCCAGATTTATTGCTACGGAAGTAATCTGCAGCATTCAAAACGTAATTTCCCGTGCACAACTACCTTCTGTAGCTCCCTTGGACATTTCCCTCCTCTCAAATTGAATTTTTTCTTTTTTCCTCAGCTAGTTAAAATTCCAGCATCCAGGCGCGTGCTCTGTGCGCTCCTATTAGTGCTTTCTTGGAGGTGCGGTTGTGCCGGTTGACTAACCTCTGCAAGAAGAACTCTGAAAAGTGAAGTAGCATTGACGAAGTCCCACCTATAAGATAGAAGCCTGCAGTCAAAAGTTTTAACGAAAAATCTGCTGATGCAGCTTATTTCTATGGGATACTCAGGTACCTCGTATAGTGGATGGTCGCCACGTGGTGATGATCTGGCATTATTTGCCCCTTTGGACGGTATCAAACTCGTTAAACTTGGTGTAATCCAGATAAATTGTTTTTAGACGAAATGGTATCCATACCCTGTAATGTGTCAGAACTATTTATGAATCGTTGTACACAAGCCACAAACTCTACATACTACAGAGGCAATGAAGCTAGATTTATGCATAAATGATTTCTCGAAACTGTAAAACACACGGACGATTTTTTCTACTGCTATCGTGGTACTTACATATAGATATACACAGTTAAAATTTGGGATGCTAGGGTGAACCAAAGCTTGTGCTATAAAGTCAGCAATCATAAGGTGGCAAATTCTTCTCCCATAATTTAGAGATTCTTGATGAAAAAGGCACCAAATGCTTCACAATTTTAGGGTTGTGCTACTGTAATACCAAGAAAGTTTTAATTCAAAATAAATCAAAATCTTTACCAGTACACACGATGAAGCCAAAAACTTTTAATTTCAATAGTGAGGCTCATTCTTGAATATTGTTTTATTTGCCCTGTACGGATATAACACCGCAAAAAAAACACACTTCCAGATGATACAATATATAATACAAAACGTATCAGACTAATTTTTTATAGCTCTGTTAACTTTTAATTAAGAATTCTAAGAATATGATTCTCTACACAATGTATTCAATTAAGCCTGATAATTATTTATAATTTTCTTTGTGTTGAAAGCAGTGAAATGATATTATAATTATCTTTATAAATTTCTCTTCAAAGACTGCAGTAATACAAAATACATTTTAGTACCCACCACCAATACGGTGTGGTGATTAGCGTTCCTGATTCCCATACGGCAGGGCTCGGGCTCGAATCCCGGACAAATGAGGGATGTTTCGTTGCATGTTGTGTTCTATATGCGTAGATACGATCGTCCATTCTGTGACCTTTCATAAATGACCATCGTTTCGGCGCGTCCACGGCAGTTAGCAACTGCTGCGACTTAAAGTAAATAAATAAATAAAATAAAATACTTTTTAGTATCCTTGTATGCAAATCAGAAGCACTACATACAGGAAAAAATGCATACAACGAATTTTATGTAGCGAATAAATATTTGCTCTCGAATATTTAAGCTTGTTAAATGATTTTTTGAGCTACTTTGTAGTGCACAAAGACAAACATACATACAGATACCAATATATATATATATATATATATATATAAGAGGCCCTTCTTAAACTTTTGCATTTTTAAAGTTTAAATGTTATAAACACCATTTTCCAGGTAAAATATGCAATTGAACATTTTAATTAATTTTCTGAAAACTTTTAAAGAATGTGGAAATTATTTTAAAGTATCACCGTTGACAGACTGTAATAATATCGAATAACTTTTGTATACTTGTACAGTAAGTAGCTAAATGCACTATGCAAAATAAAGCTTATACACCTAATTTTATATAATGCATAAAGTTTTCCACGAAATTTTAAGTCAGACATACGATTTTTTGGACCGATGTCGTATTCTACAGAGGTAGACATACATACAGATACAAAAAATATTTAGTTCCAATTCCGAAGATCCTTTTTAAACCAATACGCCTATAACACTGCTGAAAGTGCACTTCTTGATTTTAAAACACATAATATTTAACGTGTCAGAATTATTTTGTTCAGCCTTAAAAACAAAATGTTTTTTCTATGAATGTCATTCCTCACATAAACTATGCAACTAAGCAATTAGTTATGTAAATTTATTTTCATTGAGAACAGTATAACGATATTAAAATGATCTTAAAATTTATGCCGTCAATAGACAACAACGGTGCGAAATACATATATATATATATATATATATATATATATATATATATATATATATATATATATATATATATACTTAACGTACACAAGCATCAAACCGTCTCAATTATATATATTAAAAACAAAAACTATTTTATTTAAGAGACAAAAGTTAAAATACATAAATATATATATATATATATATACATATAAAAAAAATTAAAATATAGACGTTTCCTCATCGGTATCAATTACAGTATAATATGCAAGCATTACATGAATACCCAAGGAATTTAAAGAAGTACCGCATATTGAAGAGCTGGTGCCAGGCATCTCCACACTATCAATGAAGCATACGCACTACCTCCTCAATATTCGGCGCTTCTTTAAATTCCTTGGGTATTCATGTAATGCTTGCATATTATGTTATAATTGATACTGATAAGGGAACCCGGACGGGTTTCGAAATTTTAATTATTTTATTAATTATTTTAATTCGAAATTTTATTTTCTATATTTTAATTATTTTTATATGTATATTTTTTTAAATGTATTTTAACTTTTGCCTCTTAAATAAAATAGTTTTTGTTTTTAATATTCATATATATATACATATATATATATATATATATATATATATATATATATATATATATATATATTATCTTTGTTTACAGCTTACAAGAATTTTTTTCAATAATTCAAAAGTATTTTTATCAAATATTTTGCTAGCTTGGCAGATACAGATATACGCATGGACACCAAAGCTCTTTTCGAGAATCCACGGGAAAGTCTCACTGAGGTTTCTCCAAGCAAAAATATAAGTTTTATTTATATTGAGCTCATAAATAGTTAAAATAATTTAATTAAACTTTATGCTTATAAAATTTTAGAAAACGAATGTTGAAAGGAAGCATCTCACTGTAGCGTGCAATCGTGAAATTTTGCGTACCTATAAGCCTTTGATACAATACAAACTATGCAGTATAAATTCAGTATAATGGATTCTATAAGCTTTGCATTTATTAAATCGTTAAAAATAATTAGAAAGACTATGAAAATTTGTAGATATGGTTTTTGGTTAACCCTTTGCGGCGCAAGGTAATTCGGATCATTTAAATTATACTGCCACCGAAATTCAAAAACAAAATTAAATTAAAAGAAATTTTAAATTTTAAGTTTAAAAAAAAACAGCCTTTTCTGCTACGTTATAAACGTAAATTTTTGCAAAAAAATTTCTGGGATGAGTTTTTGCAGCTGGAAGGTGGTTTCACACATATACCACCGCGCGTTAAAGAGTTAAATCAATCTGTGCGATGGTTCGGGTCTGGGTAAAACGGACTCAGTGGGCTTTCTTTTTGAAGTGTTCTAGCCGTAATTTATGCAAATTTCGGAAAAACTCGAGTTTCTATGTTGTTCTGTATTCGAGCACAGCATCTCTCGTCTAACCATTTTTAGAACAGAATCTGTCCACCAAAAGGAAGCAAAGAACTTGTCGAGATAAGGAATCCATAAAAAATATTTTTAATGAATCTTAACCCATTTCACATCTACAAAACACTTAAATGAGAGCGTATAGACTGTTTTCTTGTAATCTATACTTATTGTTAGTAACAATCTTTATAGCAGAATTAAAAAGTTTTGTACACTAATGTCTGAACGATACGATGTTCCACTGAAATTTTGTGGAAACAGAAAAAGGCTTCAAAAAGATCTACTGGATAATCAACCAAGCAAAATTTGCACTAAGAACCTATAGTATTGGTACGCAGTAAATTTAATTTTCGCGTGTTTCTGAATAATTCACGAATAAACCCTTTTTATTAAATTAAAACCCTACTTACTCACAAAATAAAATAAAATATTCGAAAAAACTAAAAGTAATAATTAATAATATTCTAATAAAATTTTTTATTGTTTTTTGAATAATGGCAAAAATGTGTTGGGATTTAATTAAGAGACAGACACTGTAACAAATAATTAAAGCAATATGACAGAATATGTTTTTATTGTCTTTTTATAAGAAAACAATATATCATATTACTTAGTGGTATAAATTTCCATTGCCATTGCGTATACATATGTTATACAGCATAAACAATTCATTTTATTAATGCATATTTGTTTTACATTAGTTTCGAAGTATTACATTTAAATAAATATATGTTACAGTTTTTACATGCCCAATCTAATTCAATAACCCACACTTCTCACGCAATATGACACCTTAAATTCTCTGTTTCATAATAATAATAAACTCTCACGGTAAAAACCTATTTATCATAAGATAAAAATTTTTGTAAACAATTATTTTATTAAATATTCATGATACAGGTACATTATGCGATGTCTAATAATAGATTATTTGGGTTTTTCAAGCGAAGTCTAAAAATGTCACGCAACGCAATGTGTAAGTAAATTAATATTTCTATCGTTGATATTTCCATGTATCCTTTCATGTTATTAACAAATCTGCCTGTTTATGTCAAAAGATAAAATTCTGAAGTGGTTGCTTTTAAGTAATATTCTACGAAACATACAGCAAATATAAAAAGAAGGGCGGGTTATATTTTCTGCGTTTGAAATGATATATAATGCAATGTCTAAATTATTCTCACATAGCTCATGAGGTTATTTGAATAGTTGATGTAAGCAACTATTTATTACTGTCATGTGTAATCTATAATAATGTAGGATGGGAGAAAATTTCTAATGCTGTTATTTATTTTGTGAAAATTATAATTGTGCTGCTTTATTTTAGTGTATTTTTATTTATTCAAAGATATAATATATATAATTTAATCTAGTCTATCATTCCTTTTGTATACATAAACTGTATTTTTTTTTCTTTACACAAGATTTTTGTTATTTGTTGAATTACATAATACTTAGTTATTATCGTTTCTGCGATTTGTTTCATGACAGGTATCTTTGTCCATCTTTATTGAAGAATTTCACAATTTATTCCATTATTTAATACATAATTTTTTTTATTAACACTTTCACGACCGCATGTTTTTGTCTTTTCCATGGTAAGGTCCACCGCCTGTGGGCGTTATTCTCCTAAGTTACAATATTTCAAAACAACATTTTCTGTATTCACATTCATATTACAAATAGATAAATTTTATAATTATATTCTTTTAATCAAAGTATTCGTATCCATAGCATATTTGATTGTACAAACATAGCCTCCTAAACTAGATGCCTTCTGCTTGGCTCGGAAACCTTTCGGCAGACAGCGCCACCTGGTACAAATTGCGCGACTTTTTTATTCAACAGCCACCATAAATTTTTAAAAGTAGGATTTGATATACATAAAAGGCGAATAGAATCGAAGAAACGTCGATTACATATATCATATATCACTTCTTAAAATTATTGGTGACAGTTTAATAAAAAAGAGCGCAATCTCTACCAGGTGGCGCTGTCTACCGCTTGAACTGTTGCCAAGTTTCCGAGGCAAGCGGAAGGCATCTAGTTTAGGATGCTATGGTACAAATATGTATATAGGGTATATTCTTAAGAAATAAATAACATACAAATTTCGAAAGAAACTCCTACTGGAGGCGTTACAGATTTTCAAATGACGCGAATCTACGTCAGCGGCTGCGAAAGTGATCAGATTAAATAACATTTTGTATATATAATTTTAGGTGTACCGAATAGTTCTGTTACTTTAAAAAACTTTTACTCTGGAAATGATTTTTTGGCAACATTTATATAAGTTTTAAGTATTTATTTGGTAAAGTCTCATATAAATATTGTAAAAGAAAAGAAAAAGAGAGGACATTTTATTAATTTAAAAAAACTGGAACTTTTTGGTACACCTAATAGTAATATGGGCTTGGAGAAAAGTTTTAATACTAATGTAACAACTAGAATGATGTGGCCACCACATCAATTTCTTCTATATAATTTACACAAAATTTATTCAGTACAAATTATTTATTAAATTATCAAATTCCATTATAAATTCAGACGATTTTTATCTGACAGTATTATATTATCACTAAATGCCGAAAGATGTCAATTTTTTGCAAATCAAAAGAAATAAGATTTTTTCAGTTTTTTTTGTTAAAAGATAAAAAAAATCTATGACTTTATTTTAAATTATCACAGACCTATAGATCAACCATTCGTTTTAAAGGTATTTAAGAGATATTTCGAAAGATACACTTATTGAAACTTTACTCCACCCGGGGGGTGTACTTCCCCCGCCCCAGGGGGGGAAGCGATGCTCCCACATACACAATATTTTTTTTTAGTTAACTTCTACTACTATTATCAATATTTCATATTAATTTTACAATCACACCATAAAAATAACTTTCATTATGACCATTTATGCGAAATTTTGTCCTATACTGCCATATTAAAAATTTAGAAAAAATGCGATCACAGCGCCATCTGTTGAGCAATTGTTCTACAAATCTAATTAGCACTAGTTTATGTCAAGGTTCAACTAAATACCAAGTTGGTTAAATTTCGTTCATTGGTTCGTGCGATACAGCGTGCACAAAATTTGTGATACATACACACAGAGACAGACATTTTCTAAAAACAGTCAAATCGTATTCTGGATATCCCAAAACGTGTAAATTTACCGAAAACTGGAGTTTGAAAAATTTCACGAATCCAATACTTTCCCTATATATACGTATAAAAGAAAGTAAAAAGGGAGAAAAATTATCGTAGTAATAGTCAACTAGGAAAAAATTTGTATGAATGGAAATACTTCTTTTCCCACGAGGTTTGTAAAATGTTATGTGAGTATTTTACAAAAGTATTCGTCAATACCTTTAAAACGAATTGCTGAACCAAACATCTGTACTAATCTGAAACAAAATTATCGAACTTTTTTGATTTAAAAAAAAAAAAACTGAAGAAATAACATTTTCTGAGATGTCGTGTGAAAGACAAAAATAAATTGACAATTTTCGACATTTAGTGTCTAAAGAAATCGCATATCGCATAGAATTATAATTTTTTTACGATAAAAATCGATTGCATTTATCATGTAAAATAATTTTAATAAATAACACTATTAACAAATAATTTTGTTTCAAATGATTCTGCATAAGAAAATATGAAAGAAATTTTTTTGATGGCCGCAACATGCCAATTTGTTTAGTTTAATTATTTAAAACACAAGCTCTCTACAATCTCTGTGAAAGTAAGTCTTTTAATTCCTGCCTTCTGTTTTAATTCAAGTTTGAGAATAATCTAGAATGGATCGATATACTGCCTTATTTCTTAGACCATCCGGTAAATGCCTTTATTGTGTTAAAGGGTAAATATGGTGATGAGAACATTCCTTCAGGGCCTTGTTAAAAGCCAAGATGACATCCGCCCTAATTTGGCTTTTCCCGTGAGACTTACAAGATGGCTATCTAGAGTCCTTTAAATGTTTGGGTAGCGATTTGATGGTTAATTTATTTTGATTAAATTGCATATAGGGTAAGTGCGTTGATATGTTAAGTATACACAAGTAAGGGCACTTATCATGCTCCAACTGCAGCTTGTACTGCAATATGTTGATACTTGCTAGTAATTATTGAAATAATTAAACGTCGAGTCATCCTGCAATTGAGGATAATTAAATTTAACGTAAATTTACAAAGTAATGTATCAATTTCGTTAGGAAAAATGTTTGTAATATGTAAAAACATTTTTAACAGTAATTACACACATTGTGATATGAAAAATTACAAATGTATATTGCTTTAATAAATTTCATTAAAAAAAATTAAGGATTGTCTAAAAGAACACAGAAATTAATTAACATTATTATATCAAAAATGAAATTGAAATTAATATTAATATTAATATTCATTAGAATAAATATATCATTTATCAAAATAAAATGTAACTCCAGTTTTTTTTTTTTTCAACTGAATAATTTACAGATTGTTCTTATTCATTCAATACAAGATACATTTCCCAGATGCCTTTCGATAATTTCTGTTTGATATGAAAACTGACAGGTATAAATAACAGATCATTGTATTGAAATCATTGTTTGTAACAATATTTGTAACAACGAAATCATTGCTTGTAACAATATTGTTTGTAAAAATGATTCAGTAAAAGATGGCAGCTGACTTGTGGTTAGAAAGGCAATATATATATATATATATATATATATATATATATAATATAGGTAAAGATATAGATAGATATATAGATAGATAGATAGGTTATACGTACCCATATCTGTCAATCATCTCATTATGAATCGTAACATTTTTAGTACCCGCCTTTTTTTCCCACGAATCTTTTTTAGAGTAATTTTATTCTAATTTAATCGTAACTACATTTCAAGAAACATTTTCCGAAAAATAAAGTGATGTGGAATATGGGGAATATTAATTCCCCTATATTTCCTAAAAACTAATTAAAAAAAAAAAAAAAAAAAAAAAAAAAAAAAAAAAAAAAACGCTTCATTTATCACTGGTTTCCAGTCAAAAAATTCGCATAATTTTCCAGCCAACTGTGGCCAAGATTTGGCGATTTTTCTCTTGTTCTTATAATTTTGACCACCACTGTATGTCATGCAATTAATTTAATGAAATGTATTAAATTAGAAATGGAAGGTAAAAGAAGGTATTTTAAATGCCTCACCAGATTGTTATATTTCTCTTATTCTACGAAGATATTTTCGGATCTATAATATCCTGCTGCTATTTTTTTTTTTTTTCCCTATTTAAAAATTCTTTAGTGTAGTCTTTAAGAAAGTATAATCATTTTTAATTGTTTTTAAAAATATTTACATGGCACTAACAAATTTTGATCCCTAAATGAAAAGAGTTTATTATTAAACTATTTTATTTTTCAGTTTTTTTTTATCTTTTATTTAGCGTTATTGTTATTTTTCATGAAACATGTACAAATCTTTCTGCCTTTTTACTTTCTCTTACCAATAAGGTAGAGAAAGTATTGTTTTTGGGTCAAATTTTCGAATGCGAGATTTTGTTATATTTACACGTTTTGAGGTCCCCTGAAAACGAAAATCATGTTTTTAGCAAATGGTCTGTGTGTATGTCTGTGTGTGTGTCTGTTATCAGCATATCTCAAAAACAAATTATCGCAGAAAGTTCAAACTTGGTATTCTAAATGTGTATCATATAGGGATGCTACAGTAAGCTTTTCGTTAAGATCAAGCAAATGGTTCGTGTACAGGGACAATCAAGAGAATTCTAATACATTACGTCTATGGGGGAAATTGCAGGTAAGTAGAGTTTAACGTCTATAGACTGCACTAAACCAAATGAAACGAATATATATTTTTTGTAATAGAGATAGTTAACTGGGGAAAAAATTTTGTGTATGTAGGAGCCTCGCCTCTCCCCCTGGGGGGGAAGTCCCCCCTCGAGGGAAGTAAATTTTCATGATGGGTATCTTTCAAAAGAGCTCGCCAATACCTTTAAAACGAATGGTTGAACCATCGATATGCGATAATTTAAAACAAAGTTATTGATTTTTTTTTTACTTTTAACGAAAAAAAAACGTAGAAAAAAAATCGCATTTTTTTTTTTTTTTTTTTTTTTTTAATATTGAGAATAAAATGGGCTTTTTTTAGATATTTGGTGTTATACTACTTCTCTAATATGGAAATCGTCTGTATTATCATAAAAGATATATATTTTTCTTTAAATTATAATATTAATAAATTATTTTTTAAAAATAGAATTATTTTTTAATAACCGAATTAAATTCTATATAAATGTAGGTGCATTAATGAAACGGGGGGTTGAGGGGGGCGGTAGCCTCCCTCACACAGAACTAATTATCATATAAAACTCTTCAGAAGCCTAATATGAATTGTTTAACGCAGGTTTACATAACAAACAGTACTCGTTATCTTACCTTTTAATCTGCAACCTGTATTTATAGTATTAAATTTCAGGGCAAGAGAAAGTCATGTGGGTGACACACCAGATTATTATTATTTTTTTTTTTTTTTAGACTATACATTGTCTTTTGTTTAAATATAATTTTCTGATAATCGGTAATACTTTCTATACCTTAAACATTCTTACAAAATCTTGTAAGTCCTAAATTTTCTATTTAAATAGATTTTCTTTTTTTTTTTTCTTTTTCTTTTTTCTTTTTTTTTTTTTTTTTTTTTCTTTTCAAATTTGAAATAATCTATATAATATTTCTCTAACGTGGACCGATTCCAATTAATTTTTGTCGAAACGATACGATAGAGGTGAAATTAATAAAATACGTGAGGATAAAAAATAATATTTAAAAATGAACAATATTTAAGCACGTGGATTCGGCTCAAGTATCTAATAAGAAAACATGACGAAATTTGTATGATGACAATATTTTATGGAAAATGCATTTTTAAAAGTTAGAATCTTTGCAAGCGTCATTTTAAACCTAGAAATATTTTACAGATATAAATAAAATATGAATTATATCATAAATTGACTAAAAAAACGCAATCATAAAAAGTGTAATTAAATAGTTTTTTTTTTTTTTTTTTTTTTTTTTACAAAAAATTACGCCAAAATAAATAAAATTTCATTACATTCTTGGCAATAAAAATTTTAAATTCGGCGTGGGGGTCCTTTATTAAAATGTTACTGCCTGCGGAAGTAGGAAAACTGAGTCGTCAACCATGAATTTTATTTTGAAACTTTTCTTTGAATATTTCTGGTTTCACTATTGCACAATATTTATTTGGTTATAATAATATTTTGGCGAATGGTGAATTAAAATTTTAATTATTTGGTGAAATTGGTACAATATTTATAAGTTTCAAATTTTAAAGCTAAGTAAGAAAAGAAATAATGTGCTAAAATTTCGCACGGGTTTAGTACTCTAATATTTAATAATATTATTCAAAAGCTTGATAAGATTTCTTGAATTATTGAAACATAAAATGTACGTTTATTCTATCATATTATTTTCCTTACTATGAATTACAATCCCTTTTAAAATAATTTATATTTCTCTTCACGTCTACAAAATATTTCTTGGAATTTAGGA
The DNA here is from genome assembly GCA_963930645.1 of Salticus scenicus. Lineage (NCBI taxonomy): Eukaryota > Metazoa > Arthropoda > Arachnida > Araneae > Salticidae > Salticus > Salticus scenicus. The sequence goes on along the minus strand of OZ005658.1, from coordinate 211,105,786 downwards.
TATCCCAGTGTGAAATTTTCTTATTTTAAAGGTATCTATCATAATCTTTAAATATTAATCTTTTATTCTTTGTGCTTATCTTTTTGCATATTTTCTATTTTGGATAATAATCTGCTGTTATTCATAATGCAGAATATTATAAAATAAGAAGGAAAGAAAGCAAATGCCATTATTTTATTTATTTATATTTATTTATATTTATTTATTAATTTATTATTTTTATTTTACTTATTTTTATTATTATTTATTTATTTATTTTGTTGTTGTTGTTGTTTTTTAGTTTAACCTAATAATGAATAATAAATGGTTTGAAAAGTCAAAAATTCTAATAATTTCTATATTTTATTAATAATCATTTATACTTTTTTCTACTCCGTAATAAATTCTATGGAACCTTATTAATTCTTAGGTTTATATTTAAATATATATATATATATTTTTTTTTTTTAATATTCCTCTTTTTACTATTAATTTAAAAAGTTGACAAGCATTTTTAAAGTGAAAAAATATATAATTTCTCTTTTTTCTTTCCTATTATTTTCGTTACTTTGAGAAATAATTATTTTTCAAATATTTCTTCTATCTTTATACTTATGAAAAGTTTCTTTTATATCTAACATATCCAACTATATATATATATATATATTTATTTATTTATTTATTTACTTGAAGATGTGTGATCATAAAGTGCTTATTTATTATTATTGTTGTTGTTATTTGTATTATTATTTTCAATTTTAAAGAACAATTTTCCGCTATTTACAATCCATAGCTTTAATAATAAAAATAATAATAAAAAACTAATTTATCATTTTTATAATGCGTTGTATACGTATAGATTTTTTTTTTTTTTTTTTTTTAATTAGATAATCTAGAAAGAGATTATCTGATATTAAGATTCATCACCTTTAAGATTTTTTTTTCATTTTAATGTAAATTTATGATGATACTTATAAAGTTCTCATAACTGCTCATAATTTTGTACATGTTAAAATGTTTCGTTTAATCCTTTAAATCCTAATTTTTTTAATAATCCTAAATAATTTTAAATCCTAATTTTCAACTAGTTTCTAAATGATTAAAACAATGTTTTAAATATATTTTAATTATTCAGATTCTAAAGTATTAGAAGCGTTTTTCAACTATATTAGTTTTACCGGAAAGTTCTGCCCTTTTGACTTAAAATACTCACATCGGAAATTTACACTGGATAATATTTCAGATATTCTTCGGCCACTTTTAATATTTTAATTGGTAAAGTACCATATAAATATTGTTAAAAATAGAAATTTCCGATGTCATTTTATTAATTCAAAAAGACAAAACTCTCCAATAGACGTAATATAATCATAGTATTTTTTTTTATATTTTCCTATTATTTTTCTTGGTGTAAAAAATATTTCCTTTCCAAATATTTTATATTTCTATTCGCTCCTAAATAATATCTTTTCGTGACTGACATATCCTATTATAAAAATTTTCATTTTAAAAATATCCAATGCAATCTTTAAATATTTATCTGTTGTACTTTATTCTTCTCCTTTTTCATATTTTCTATCTTGAAGAATAATCCGGCACCATTCATAACACATAGCTTCATTCAAAAAAACTGCTTTATCTTTTCAAAGTCAAGGTAATCCAGTATAATAAAAGGCGCAGAATTTAAGCTTTTTAAAAATTATATGAAATTCTTCAAATTTAGAACAGGGAAAATTCAAGGCTAAGTGTCGTAAACAATTCGCCGAGGAATTTCAGGAATTTCATTTCAAACTTCAAGTTTTCGGATCGATTTTGGGAGCAGGGGTTGTTTCTAGAGAACAGTCTTACGAGAGGAGACTTAAAGACTAATTTATCGGAAAACGATCGTGCTATTAAAGTCAAGCTTTAAAAGCAGAGGGGGTGAGTCACAAACTTATAATGGATGCAACAAAACCCTGGAATAACAGTCTTTTCCTAAAACAGTTGCAAAATAGCATTTCGAACTATATTTACAAGTTCTTCGGTTTTCAGTGATTTTTCCTACAAAATCTTTATTGTAAGAAATATCATTACATTTGTAAATGAAACTTTTTTACAATAAAGAAGTAAGAAGATATGAAGTCAGTCAATTATTTTTGACATTGGAAATATAATATAGAATATCCTTAAATAAACTTTATGTGTTACAGATACTTAAGTAATTGTTTGTGTACTAAATGATTATAAAATATATGAATGTCAATAAATTACGCAAAATAGTTGTTTTGTAACATTTATTTCCTCTTTATCTTCTTTGAGTAATTTTTTTTCTGCACTTTTTGTGTAAAATAAAATATTGTTGGATTTGTAAATGAAATAAAAAATTTTAAACTCAATCATATTTTTATGATGTTCTAAATATAATATGTAAGAATCCTGAAAAGAAGCTGAATAAAATTTAAGTACTTAAGTAAAGTCCTACGAAATTCTTGTGAAAAGAAATATTCTTACATTTGAGACTCGAACTACTTCCCGATCAATAAATAAGAAATTTTAACCCTTTGCGCTTGGCATATTTTCCGTAAGACACGCCTTTTGGCGTTCCTGTAAAACGTCACACGTATATTTTCCAACTTACTACCTTTTGGCTACCGAAAAATTGTAATAATTTGTTTTATTATAATTCATCATTAAATAAAATAGATCTTTCTGTTAAAATTTTCCGGTAGCCGAAAGGTAGCCTATAGTTACACGTTTTAGAAAAATAACATTTCATTTGCAGAGGAACACCTTAAGGCGTGGCTCAATTTTTTAATGTCCCCTCAGAAGGGACATACGTGCGATAAGGGTTAAACTGAATCGTACTTTTATAATGTTCTAAATATAACGTATAAGCCTTCTGAAAATAAGCTTAATGCCATTTAAGTTCTTAAACAACTTGTAAAAATAATTTTATTCTGTTTGAAAATAGAACTACTTCACGATCAATAAATAAGAAACTTTAAACGCAATCACACTTTTATGAAGTTCTAACTATAATGTATAAGCATTCTAAAAATAAGCTTAATGCCATTTAATACTTAAACAATGTGCTACAATTACTTGTAAAAGGAATTTTATTTCATTCGAAAATCAAACTACTTCACGATCAATAAATAAAAAACTTTAGCTCAATCATATTTTTATGACGTTCTAACAATAATGTATAAGCGTTCTGAAAATAAGCCTTATACCATTTAAGTACTTAAACAATGTCGTACAATAACTTGTAAAAAGAATTTTATTTCATTTCAAAATCAAACTACTTTATGATCAATAAATAAGAAATTTTAAACTCGATCATACTTTTATGAAGTTCTAACAATAATGTATAAGCATTCTGAAAATTAACTTAATGCCATTTAAGTACTTAAATAATGTCCTACATTAACTTGTAAAAGGAATTTTACTTCATTTGAAAATTAAACTACTTCATGATCAATAAATAAGAAATTTTAAACTCAATCATACTTTTATGAAGTTCTAACAATAATGTATAAGCATTCTGAAAATAAACTTAATGCCATTTAAGTACTTAAATAATGTCCTACATTAACTTGTAAAAGGAATTTTATTTCATTTGAAAATTAAACTACTTCATGATCAATAAATAAGAAATTTTAAACTCAATCATACTTTTATGAAGTTCTACCAATAATGTATAAGCATTCTGAAAATAAACTTAATGCCATTTAAGTACTTAAATAATGTCCGACATTAACTTGTAAAAGGAATTTTATTTCATTTGAAAATCAAACTACTTCCTGATCAATAAATAAGAAACTTTAACTCAATCATACTTTTATGAAGTTCTAACTATAATGTATAAGCATTCTGAAAATAAGCTTAATGCCATTTAAGTACTTAAACAATGTGCTACAATAAATTGTAAAAGGAATTTTATTTCATTTGAAAATTTAACCACTCCACGATCAATAAATAAGAAACTTTAAACTCAATCATACTTTTATGAAGTTCTAACTATAATGTATCAGCACTCTGAAAATAACTTAAGTAACTTTTGAAAAAAAATTACGTAGGTTTCGAAGGATGAAAAAAAAAGTATACTCTCTCTCTCTCTTTCACACTGAGAAAAATTCTGTAACTGATATCTAGAATCTAGTTTGTGGCTCTAGTAAAAATAGTTCCATGCCATCCTTGTAAATTCTGGTCCCCTCTGAAAGTGGGTTCTAGAAACCCCTATTAGAATTCTAGAGCATTTGCCTATATTATCGAGGTCAAACTTATTTAAAAATCTCTGCAAATAGATGTGTACACAAGTAGAATGTTTTAGCAACTAGAATTTTGGTATATGACCCACTTCAAGACAATCAAGGAGAATTTCTCGCAATGCAGAGGATTCAGAATATTTAGAATATTCAGAATATTGTTTCAAAATCTAGAAATGTATACACTAGAAATTCTCAATTATTTCGTCTATTCAACTTATTGGCGTGCCTTATACACATAACACGTAAATCTATATTCATAGTTTAGGGATTTGGAACCGAACCACTTATTCGTTCTAGATGAAAGTGATATATTTTTTTCTCAATGTATGTAATGATTCATTTATTTATTTATTTTTGTTTTGTTCAAAATTTTCACCATAAAGAATAACAACATTTATACAATATTTTATGAAATGTTCAATAAAAATTTCGAAAAATTTAGCCAGTGGATCCTGGTGTTAGGAGACCCTTCAGAAAAGCTGTGCACGCGATGCACCAGATATTTGCACCAGAAATTTCAATTGATAAATAAATTTATATTTGTACGAGCTCTTCCTTCGAAAAAGTATAGATTTCTCTATTAAATAAAATTTCTGGTGGAGAAATGACACACCTTACCTGCGGGTTATCTACCAGAAATTACGGTAGTTTTATCTTCGTAAAAAATCATACATCAATAAATTGGTATCTAGAGAATGTAACGTCTTCTCCGAGTTTAAACACCATACAAAATAACTGGTATGTTTATCTTGTCTTCAAGAATGCCTTCATCAATTATATGAATAAATTTCTTAGAATAATTAAAACTGCACACAAAGTTGTAGAGTATGTGTTTAAATATATTTACAGAAATCTATAAATATCCACATATGCAGACAAAGTAAATTCATTACAAAAAATACTTATCTATTTATTGAAATTTATTTCTCCGACTGAGTGAAAATAATGCCTGGACCGGGAGTCGAACCCCAGATCTTTTACATACAATGTCAAGGCTCTACCAATTTTGAGCTATCCAGACCGACAACCGGTGGACATTACTCACTCAGACAACATTACTCACTCAGGCTGTATGAGTGCGTAATATCAACTGGTTGTCGGCCTGTTAGCTCAATTGGTAGAGCCTTGAACTTGTAAGTCAAAGATCTGGGGTTCGACTCCCGGTCCACTCCCGGTCCAGGCATTATTTTCAATCAGTCGGAAAAATAATTTTCAATAAATATGATTTTCTTCCCAATCAGTTGATTGTGTTATTTTAATATATTGTAAATACTTATCTAATTTACGAAGTATATTATTATTTCGAAGATTTTCTAATATTTATTGTAATTATTTTTTAATTTAGACATAAATAATCCAATCTCATTTAAAATTCTTTCTAAATTCTTTCCCAATAAAACAGGACATAATAATATGATAAAATATTTTCAATCATTTTATAAATTAAAATTATTTATAAGATTTAATCTGTAATTGTTTAGAAATAAAGATAATTAAAGTTAACGTTTAATTTTATCTTCATGAAAAATCATACATCAATAAACTGGCATCTAAAGAATGTAAAATCTTTCCTAAATTTAAACTCTACACAAAATAGTTTGTATGTTTATCTTCTCCTCAAGAATGTCTTTATCATTAATCTGAATGTAATTTCTTAAAAGTATTTTAAACTTTAAATAAAGTTGTAGAGTTAATTTACCATCTAAAGAATTTTTAATTTATAAAATGGGGGACTCTTTAATCGATTTAGAATTCAGTTAAAGCCGATAAGTCTGCGATAGTACTAATACTTAAGATACGTTTTCTCTTAAAATAAGTATAATACTTACAGTTCGATGATAGTCATTAGTTTAATTGATTTAAGAAAAAAATTAAGAAAATAGCTTTTCGTAAATTACTTTTCAGCTTTAATTAAACACTACTTTAATAGAAAACTCGACAAATGCAATGCTGTCAAAAAATGAAAAATGAGAATAGTCAATTTTAATAAAAATTAAGTATAGATGTTTACAGGATGAATATTTACTTTACTGAAATTAAATTGATATCGGTTGAGTAATATTTTTTTTTTCTTTCTACTCTTGAAATAAGGGAATAATTCCAAAATAATAATAATAATAATAATAATAATAATAATAATAATAATAAAATTTTTAATGAATAAAATGAAGATTTGTTGAATTTATATTTGTTTGGTATATTTATATTTGTTTTTATGTACGCAAAACTATAGCAATAAATTTGACGCTATACTTATTAACTTTTTAGCATTGAGAAAACCAATTTTCTTTTTAAATTAGTATAATGCTTATGATCTGACGATTCTTCGATTAATTAATTTATAAAGAATTTTCAGAAAATAGTTTTTCTTTAAAAAACATTTTACATTAAATTAAAAGCTAAGTTTAATGCAAATTTAACAAATGCAATACTGCAAAAAAGTAAAAAATGAAAGTAGTCGTTGTCAATAAAAATAAAGAAAATACACTTGTAGCCGCCCAGACGGTGGAGTGGTTAGCGTTCCTGACTTCTACACAGTTGGGCCAGGGTTCGAATCCCGGAGAAGGCATGGATGTCTGTATTGTCCTTGTTCATGCTCTTGTATCTGTTCTTGTAATAAAAACTTGTAAACCCTTGTGGTGTGGATTATTCGAGATATAAGCGGCCCTAGAGGCAAGCAATAAATCTCATGTACTCATCAAACCAAAACCAAACCAAGCCAAACCAAACACTTGTAGAAACATAGTTTTACAGAAATTAAATTTATATCTGATGAATAATCTTCAAAGTAGTCCTTAATATCGGTTTTTTTATAATTATTTAATAAACTGAAAAATTATCTTATTTTTATATTATCGATAATGTCATTTTTTTAAAATTGTTAATTTTAGAAATAATGACATATTACCAATAATGAAAACAGATATGTATATATATATATATATATATATATATATATATATATATATATGTATTATTAAATAATATATAGTGGGTTGGATTGGGCTGTGCGGATTAAGGCCGAGTCACTGCACAAGGGTCCTAGGCCTGAGGCGGAGGGTCCTAACCTATATTTACGCAAGGTTCGGAGAAAAAAACGGAAAACTCCGAACAGCTAGACCAACGAACGCGACGGCCGCTGGTGGACTAATATATCTTAGAATTTTCGCAAATTTCATTCAATAAAATTAAATAAAACAATAAAAATAAATGTATAATTAACGCACTGCACTTATTAAATTTCAAGTGTACACATATAAAATTTCGACATGAAATTTCTAGAAAAACTTAAACATATACATATTTTAGTACAGCAAAAGAAAATTTAAATTTTTGTGACAAGCCAGCAAATTTACGAAATCTAAATATCAGCAAAATGCTTTGCTAAATTTAAAAATTGTATCGTTTTACATTTTTAAAAAATAATAATATATTTACAATAAGAAAAAAAATCGCCAAAAAAGTTTAAAACAATTATTTTTATCGCATTCTAAAATAATGATATCCCATGAAAAAACACTTTATCTACTTTAATATAGCTATAGTCGGTAAGAAAAGTGTCCGAACACTAGCAAAAATTCCTATATAAAAAAAGTAGAGTTAATACTGTTTTGTTAAATAAATCCTTATCGAATCATGTTCTTAGTCAGTCTAAGAACATGATTCTATAAGGATTTATTTAACAAAACAGTATTAATTCTACTATGTTTATATAGGAATTTTTGCTAGTGCTCGGACACTTTTGTTACCGACTATACATACGATTTTTTATAAGAAAATAAAAATTTAAATACTGCTAAGTATAAAATTGTATCAAATATTTACTCCGTTTTTCAGAGCATTTTCAAAATTTATGCACTTACTAGGTTATAATAAAAATTATTACTTTATTTCTCAACTATATAAGTTATGGAAGCATCTGTGGAGTACTGACTCAAAAAGTCCTGTGTTCAAAAAAGGGTAATATTCAATGGGGTTGACATAAAATAAATAATAAGAAAGTCGAATGACTGGATTTTTTCCATATCCAATCTGTTGGTATATTCGCCACTTCTCCGAGGTTTTAGAATCACCTGCTATGCTATTCACGGGAAACGTGGCAGCACTAGATATTAAATTTTCTAAAATCGAAATATATTTGTTAAACTATTATACATATTTATATCAAGTGGTAAGCATGTGCATGTTTCTAACTTTAATCTATTAACAAATAACTTGATGATAAGACATTTAAACATTAAAAGAAATAATAGAAGAAAACTAATCTTATTATCTTGCTAAATTAATAAATTATTACAAATAATCTATATAATATTTCTCGAACGTGGTCCAGTTACGATTAAGTTTTGTCGAAACGATATGATAGTGATGTAATTAATAAAATACGCGAGGATAAAAAATAATATTTATAAATGGACAGTTATTTACGCACGCTGACACAGCTCAATGATCTAATAAGAAAAAATGACGGCATTTGTCTGATAAGAGTATTTTATGAAAAATGTATTTTTAAAAGTTGAATCTTAAGAATTTTTGCAAGCCTCATTTTAAATCTAGCAATACTTTAAAGATATATATATATATAGAATACGAATTATTATCATAAATTGACTAAAAAACAGTTCATAAAAAGAATAATCAAAATAGGAATTAGTTTTTCTTTTTCTTTCTTTCTTTTCTTTTTCTTTCTTCTTTTAATTATGCCAAAATAAATAAATAAAATGTCATTGTCAGCATAGCGACAAAAATTTAAAATTCGTTCATGGGGCTCCTATACTAAAACAGTACTGCGTTGCAGAAATATAAAAACTGGGCCGTCAGTTATGAATTTTATTATTTCGAAAACTTTCTTTGTATGATTTTAGTTTCACTACTGCACATTATTAATTTGGTTCTAATAATAATTTGGCTACTTGGGAATTAAAATTTCAATTACGTGGTGAAATTCATATGATATTTATGAGTTTCAAATTTTAAAGATGAACAAGAAAGAAATAAAATGCGAAAATTTCGCATGGATTTGCTAGTAATAATTATTATAACAAAACTAAAGCTGTATAATATGCACACATGTATTTAATTTTTTTTTCAATTGAAGCCAACACATTGTAAGTGTATTTCTCATATTTAATAGAGCTTCAAAAATGATTTGATGATAAAATTATCCTCACGAGTTAGACTCGCATAGGAAAGTACATACCTGTAATTTGATTTTTTTTTTTTTTTTTTTTTTTTTTTTTTTTTTTTTTAAGGTGTGTGTGTGGGGGGGGGGGGGGGGCGAGGAGTGAAACAGCTAATGACTGTTTGCTTGAGTAGTACGATAAAAATCATTAGCGAAAGGCGTCATTCTAGTTTGGACTGAAGAACGATAAAAAGGAGGCAATACTACCGTATATATATACTTTTTTTTTAAAGATTAATGTGTAATAAATAATAATAATTTTTTTTATTAGTATATATATAATTGCATGGCAATCTTATCTTCTTCACAATTATCTTTTTTAAGTGTTATTCTGTAATAAATTATAACAATTATAATATGATTTAAAATTTATCAAAATAAATTCATACTGTATTAAAATTGTGCAAATTATATTTAAAAAATCCATTATTTTCATTAAGTATAAACAATATATAATAAGCACAAAACTTTGAATAAACACCATAAAATGCTACAATCCGCAACAATTGTTTCAAGTCGAAAGTTGTCGCTCTAAGTGCAGCACTCGTTCCTACTTTTTTCGCCTGACAAAGGGCCTTGTCTTCTGTCGACCCGAAACAATTGTTGTGCGTTGTGGCATTTTATGGTGTTTATTCAAATTTTTGTACTTATTACTTTTAAACATCAGTTCTGTGGTGCTTTTATAATTAATGGTCAACATATACTAAACATAATCCTCAAATTTAAAAAAGCTTCACAAATGTTTCAGTGTTAAAAGCATCCACATCTACAGATTGACTTCAAAAATCATAGACCTGTAAATTTTTATTTAATTGACATATATTTTTTGTTGTGAAAACTCTAATGACTGTCCGATTGAAGGGTGAAATAAAAACTATTAGTCAAGAAACATGATTCTAGATTGAAAAAAAAAAGAAGAAGAAGAAGGAAGAAATAATAAAACATATATATTTTTTAATAATAATGTATAGTAAATACTAATACTTATCATTGCAGTTAAAATTATCTGTAAAGCAATGATATTGTTGTGAAAGTTGAAAACAATTTTGCGCGTAGAAAGTTACGCTTAAAGACATAACCATGTTCCAGTCAACGAATGCATTTTATTTAATGACTATTCAGCCCGTAGATAGAGCCCTAATGACAGTGTTATGAAAGTTGTCAACATTTATAAGTACAGAGACAGTGATTTCCTAAGACATAAGCAGTTTCTTGTCGACGAATGCATTTTATTTAATGAATATTCAGCCTGTAGATAGAGCCCGTAATGTTATTGCTATGAAAGTTGTCGACATTTTAACGTGTAGAAATTGATTCTTTAACCCTTTCAGTCGCAGTGTTCCCGCTGATGGAACACCTAATTTTAATTCTCAAGTGCAAAAACTCATCCCGGAAATTTTTTAGCAAAAATTTACATTTATAACATAACAGAAAAGGCCCTTTTTTTAACGTGCAAATTTAAAATTTCTTCTAATTTAATTATGTTCGTAAATTCCGGTGTCACTGTAATTTAAATGATCCGAATTACTTGCGCCGCAAAGGGTTAAAATACTCCGGAATACATTGAAATGTTGGCATCTATGCAACTTTTACGAGTTTTTGTTGTCGATAATGTTTACTTATATAGTGATTTATTTATTAAATTAAATATTATTTGAATTTAATAAGGTTTACTTACAGATGTTTCAAACCGAAAATTTCTCGAAAAGGAACAATGCTAAACTTTTATTTTTAAAATATTTATGATCAGCTATGTGTCTAAAAGCCATTTTTAAAATTAGTTTAGTAATTTTTAAAATAAATTAAGTAGTGAACGTTAAAGGGTTAAGACAGAAGTAGTTTCAAGTTGAAGAATGCACTTTATTTAATGAATGCGTAGCCCGTAGATAGAGCTTGTAATGATATTGATAAAAATAATATTATAGTTTTAAAAAATTAAAGAACATGCTTTTATAGAAATGTGAACTAAAAAGCACAAAACATCTATCTTAGTATTAAAATGCAGGATAAGAGAAAATCGTGTGAGTGACACACCATAATATTTACATACATTTAAATCTTTAATTAAAATAAGTTAGACAAAAACCATTTTTTTTAAAACTCCTCTGACTGGGATCGAACGCTGGACCTTTAGGTTCGAAGCGCGGAGCTGTACCGCAACGCCACATCGTACACGTAGGGAAAGTATTTTTTTACAATATAGATTTTTTGTTTGCTCCCAGAGCGGTTACAAACATACATTCATACAAACATTCATACAAACATCCATACAAACATACATACAGGTGAAGCTAATAAAAGCGTGTTAAAAAAAAGGGAAGAAAGAAATTGATGACGTGTTAGTGTGTAGAAAGTAATTCTTAAAGGCCCAAGCAGGTTCTAGTCGACAAATTCCCTTTATTTAATGAATATTCAGCGCTTAGATAGACCTGTAATGATATTGTTATGAAAGTTGGTGACATTTTTGTGTGCAGATAATAATTCTTAAAAACAAAAGCAGGTCCTAATCGACAAATGCTCTTTATTTAATAAATATTCAGCCCGTATTGTTAAAAAACATTGTCGACATTTTAGCGTGTAGAAAGTAATTTATAAAGAAATAAGCAGATTCTAGTCGACGAATGCACTTTATTTAATTAATATTCAGTAAACAGTGGAATAAATCTCTTTTTTTTGTGCTACAAAAATTAATAATCTCGAAACAATCCAATAAAATAATCATTTTTACTACAGAAATCAAATAAGCATTGTTAAATACACTACAAATATAAATTTCGCTAAATCAGGGACAACCGAATATTTCGAAATCTGAATGGAATTTGAATTCATCGAGAGTATTGACAGTGGTTTAAGGATTTTTCAAGGTAGTTCTGTGCGAAAAACCTGTGCATCATTACAAAATTTCTAGAACTAGACTCTTATTGATGTTAGAGTTTAAAAATTTTGTGAATCCCTTACTATGATTTTTCGCCACATCTGAATGCCTAATTTAGCGCCAAAGCCCACCTTCGTAGAAATGAATAAACGTTCATCTGTTTCCACTTATACTGTAATACCGTATAGAAAGTAGCTCGTAAAAATATAAACAAGTTCTAGTGTACAATCATCAAAAATCCCTCTTCTTTTTATTTTTATTTTTATCTATTTATTTTTTTATTTATTTATTCATTTTATAGTCTTGTGAATCTTTTGTAGAACTTTCGAAGAATTTAGTTCTGTGCTATACACCAATGAATTTTTACGGAATATTCCAGAGCTCTGTTCTTACTAAAGTTAGAGATTCCAAACTTTGGTAACTCTAAACTACAAACTTTCGCCAAATTCGGTCCCCAAGTCACCAAATTCGATGCCAAGACCAAAAATCTATGCTGGTTACTAATTTGCGACTAGGCGAGATTAGCGATAAAATTTTGCTTCAAGCATTGTTTCAGGATTGACAGAAATCCTTTCTCAATTTTAACTAAGTTAATTATTTTGATAAAATGTATCATTTCTCGCCACTAATTTTTGCCAAAGAGAACAAAACTGTGCCATCTATACTCGAATGATTTTCATAGTACTCTAAGCTGTGTATTTGCCAATGAGAGATACTTTAATAAGCCTTGGAGTACTATTACTGAAAAAACTACTATATTTGTCTATGCGGTATATATAATCGTATTATCAAGACTTTTTTTGGTTGGAGTAGCAGGTATTTTTTTCCTTTTTTGCTTTGTTTTTGTTTTAAGGAACGTTCGTGGACTGGAACCTGACTGTTTATTTACGAATCGGTTATATCACACAAAACTGTCAACATTTTCATAAGAATATGTATATTCCTATGGTTGTATGAGGAAGTCATGTGGTGCCCACATCAGATTTTTCGTTAAATAAAACCAAACATAGTTAAAGTATTTTTCAAATTTAATGGAACTTCTCAAATTATTTAAATGGAACTTCTAAAATTATCCGTACCTACGGATTATTTTGATTTTGAAAATTATCGATTTGTAATTAATTTTTTTTTTAGTACGTCATCTCTTTTCTTTATTTTAACTCTTGTATTTTATATATTTACTCGTTTATATTATCTGATTTACTTTTAAATCATGTTACATTTTATAATTTATTTGAATAAACTATTGAGTGATAAAATTATCCGCACATAAATATTAAACTAGCTTCCTTTTATTTTTAACCTCTTACTTTTTATATCTTTACCCCGTTGTATTACCTGATTTACTTTTGAACAGTGTTATCTTTTATAATTAATATTAAATAAATTATTCAGTTATAAAATTGTTCGCGCATAAATATTAAACAAACTTCATTTTACTTTTAATCTCTTATTTTTCATATCATTATCTGGTTCTTTTATCTGATTTATTTTAGAACCGTGTTTTCTCTTACAGTTAATATTGTGTAATTTAGTCAGCGATAAAATTATCCGAAAAAAAAATTAAAAACAACTTTTAAAATTATCAGTCTATAATTTAATATTTAATTGTCTTATATTTCAACTTTTTTTCATGTGATTTTAATTGTATTACTCTTTAAAATAATAGTTGCAATAAATAATAATTATTACTATTATATTTCAAACTGTCTACAAATCACGGATAAAATCCGTTCTTTTTTTTAAATACAGCCAAGCATATTCCACAGCTTTAATGGGGCTTCACAAATAATTCACTGATAAAATTATCCGCACCTACGGATTACGCTGACTTCGAAAATTATCGACCTGTAATTTGTTATTTAATTGCCATATATTTTTTGTGGTGAAAAAGCTAATGACTGTTCGATTGAAGGGTGAGATAAAAATCATTAGTCAAGAAACGTCATTCTAGCTTCAACTGAAAGAAGGCAAAAAGAAATCAATAATACCTTAATCGTTGCAGGAGCAATATGCCGTGGAAAACATTAAAACACCACCCAAATCTCCCCTGCCTGTAATTTCCTTCCTGAAAAAGGCATGTGTAATGATTTGGGAATGATTTTTACGTTGAGCGTGTGAACGGGAAAGCTCAAGAGTTTCTTCACAAGATGAAATGATCGGTGATTTTTTTTTTTTTTTTTTTTTTTTTAGCATTCTTGATAACACTAAGTATACGGGATAGAGTGGATATTGCAAGGAAATAAAGATTTGCAAATATATTGCAGGATAATTTGAATTCGTATTTCATATTTTTAAAGTATTAAAATTTTTTGGAGCCTTAAATTGATTTTGTAAAGCTTTGTACGATTCAGCAAAATTTTATTAAAATAATCTGGTGTGTCACTCACACGAATTTCTCTTACTCTGCCTTTCAATACCACAAGATATATTGCATATTAAGTCTTAAGATCAATAGCGTAAGATAATAAAGTTCTATGTACTTTATAATCTAAAATGGGTTTAAAACAGTTTTATTTGACCTGTAACTCTGTGTGAGGGGGGGGGGGGGGGGGTCTACCACCCGTTCAATTACAGTGAATACAATTATTAAAAAAGAAAAAAAAAAAAATCAAAGCTGTCATTATATTTACAAAATTTTGAATAAACACCATAAAATGCAATAAACTCGTAACAATTGTTTCGGGTTGAAAGAGCACACGACCCTTCATCAGGAGAACAAAGGCGTTTAATTTTGATATTTTTTTAATTAATTTTGATATTTTGTTATATTTTTAATCTTACTTATTTATTTATTTTCTTGTTTTATTTTACAATTATACTCACACCAGTAGTTATATTTACATTCGACTTTACATGTTTTTACTTTTCGTTATAAACGGTTTTGTGCGTTGCCGCTTTAACTGCAGCACTCGTGCCTACATTGTTCGCCGGATGAAGGGTCGTGTGCTCTTTCGACCCGAAAGAATTGTTGCGAGTTAACGCCAGTTCTGTGGCGCTTTCTTATTAAAGCTGTTATTAATTTGCCTTCAAACTTACCAATCTTAATCAAATTTTTTACGTGGCAACCTACTATGACCTTCAAAATAGCAAATTTGAAGTTCCTGCAGTTATTTGTTTTTAAATTAAGCTGATAACAGATATACATGCAAATCGATCGCTAAAGATTGGACTTTCATAATTAGAACACCTCGTAATGTGATATTATACAAAAAATCAGAATTGAAAATTCAAAAAATACTTTGTTTACATAGCAGGAGTATGAAAAATTAATTTTGTTTCCTGAGCAGTGTTCGTCGACATAGTAAAATATAGCAGAGCTCTTCCATCAATTACATTCAATAGAACAGACAATTTAGCTTAATTTTAGGTAGCCCTCTATATTCTCTATAATCAAAATGCACTATAAACAATATTGTGTACTTAAATTCAGTCTTACTTGAAAAACATCTAACACAAAAGGAATTACAATTTCAGCAGTTTCCAAGTATAGCCGCAATATATCTAAATACATTAGGTAGCCCTGTAAATGAATGATGAATGATTTCCATATCGTAATCTACAAAAAACATGCTTTTATGCATACATAAAAAACAT
Organism: Salticus scenicus; assembly: GCA_963930645.1. NCBI lineage: Eukaryota > Metazoa > Arthropoda > Arachnida > Araneae > Salticidae > Salticus > Salticus scenicus. The sequence continues at coordinate 211,089,903 of OZ005658.1, read as the reverse complement.
TTCATTCCGTCTTTTTTAAAGCAGCTTGCAGATCTTAAAGTTTGCTTATCTACAATTTTGTCCATACACGTAATGTGTTTAAATCATCCTGGGTGGCCCTGTACATAACTTGATCTCAACGAAAAGTTTAGTGTAGCATCCCTATATGATACTTATTTAGAATACTGAATTTGGACATTTTGCTACTATTTGTTCTTAAGATATGCTGATTAGAGACAGACACACACACACACAAAGACACACAGATCAACCACTAAAAAAAAATTCGGATTCAGGAAACCTCAAAACGTGTAAAAATAAGAAACATCCAATTTCGAAAATTTGACTCAAAAAACAATACGTTTTCTACCATATGGGTAAGAGAAAGTAAAAATAAAAAATAATGATAGTTGGAGATTAATATCTATAGATGAAATAATGTTATAGAGAGATACAACATATTAAGGTAATCTCTATAACATTACCAGACTACCTTTAAAATGCAACTTTCGGTCAAAACTCCAATTTTCTATTTTTTGGTTAATATTAAAGCCTGTCAATTTAGCTTTCCAAATCAGTTTGAATTTTGTTTCTATCTTGCTTAGAACATGAGTTACAGGCATTTTAATATTAGTCACTCACCAGTTTTTGAAAACGGAAGTGACCGAAAATGACACGTAAATGTTTGTTTACATAAATGTTTTACTCAATATAAGCATCAAAACTTGTTACTGAATATAAAATGAATTTAAAAAAGAAAATAAAAAACTGAAATAAATCAGGAACTTATTAAAATTATTTTTTATTTAATAGGTAAAATCTGACTTTTAAATATGTTTTCTGCTTTTTCTCAAAATGAGATTTTTAACATTTTGCTTTACCCCAAACATCATAACTTCAAAAGTCATAATTGAAACGTTATGAAACTTTCACAAAATACTCTACAGGAGTTGTTTTAGGGATTGAACCACGACAACGAATCTAGCTAAATTATTATTATTATTATTATTATTATTAATATTACAAGGATGGAACACGGGCGCAGAATTCATACCGGAATTCGTTTAAGAAATTTCTCTACTTATAATATCGTTGATTTAAGAAGTAGAAAATTTCCTTACATCGATAGTGGTATGAATTCTGCGCCAGTGTTCCATCCCTGATATTATTATTATTATTATTATTATTATTATTATTTTTTTTTTTTTTTTTTTTTTTTTTTTGTCGATAGAAGTTATGAACTGCCATGTATATTCATGATTTTTTCAGCATGTAACAATGTTATCTTCTCTAAAATATTAAATAACATGGTTATCGTTTTGAGAGTAGTTCACTCCCTTAAGGACCCTTGAACAATCTAAATAAAATTTACAGAAAAAAAAAAAAAATCTCTATTTAAATATGATTTATGATGTTTTGTAAAAGTGCCTTTTTTTCCGCAAATTTTATGCAAATTTTGAGCTTAAATATTAAAAACATTTTAAAATTCGTATATTTTTTTTCAGGTTATTCACTGTTTTTTACTATATTCTATCATATAATGCACATAAATAGGCAATTTTTCAATTATTAAAAAAAATCACCTCCGACGCAGGCACCTTAATCTAGTTTCATCAATAATTAAGTACTGTAAAATTAATAAAAATAGTTACTTTTTGTTAAGTTTTTGGGGCAATATTATTGCGTATTAACAACTGTAAATTCATTAATGGCCCTAATCTTTGGTTTGAGCTTTATGCAATAACAAAATGTCGCACCGTTGTATTATTCGATTTACTTATTGCAGTAACATATTTTTACTGTGAGAGTGAGCACGGATGATAAAACTAAAAATGTTCCTACATCTCATGAGAAAAATTTATCGATTTTCGAAACATGTTTAAACCATCATCTGAATTTATTGATTTAATAAAAAATTGTAGTTGAAAAGTTGAAATTGTAGAAAAATTTATTAAAAAATAATTTATATTAAAATATTTTTAAATAAAATTGTTCACAATTAAAAAAAAAAAAAAAAAAAAAAAAAAAAAAAAAAAAACGTGCGTAATACTTTTTTTAAAAATTAATTAATTAATTAGGTTTTTTTTAAGAAAAACAATATATATATATATATATATATATATATATATATATATATATATACACGAGTATATATATAGGTATTTCGACTTTTGTACTACTAAAATTGTACATTGAAACTTATAATAGCCTTAAAAGCATATAAATAAGTTATGGATAATTCTCTTCTTTTTTTTTTATTAAATAAAATTTAAAACGTATGATACCTTTTTCTTCACATTGCCCATAAAACTACTTTCGCTGAAAAATTATAAAAAGTACAGGGGAAAAGATTTAATTTGTTATAACAACATTTTAAAAATACCACTCAAGAAATCTTTAGAGTTTTATAAATTCGAACAAAATTTTAATATATATATATATATATATATATATATATATATTCCTTGATTTAAGCAAACAAATAAGGAAAAATTTTCGGCAAACGTAAATATATAAAGCTAATATCAAATTTTTTCTAATTTGAATTTTTTTCGGTTAACGTAAAATTAAATATATATATATATATATATATATATATATATATGTGTGTGTAGCAATATTGTTATTGCGCATAGGATATGAATTGCCCTCATAACAAAACAGATAATGAGTAATAATATTTAATACATAATAATATTCTTAAAATGTTTAATTAAATTCACAAAACTTATACAGAAATAAGTAATATAATATGCTTTTCAGAAATATTAAATTAAATCTAGAGCGTATTTTAAAATCAAATAAATAAAAATCTACATTATTTTCTCAGAAAACAATTTTTCTCAGGCAAAAATTTAAAGCTTGGCAATCACCATAAATATATATTGCTGGAAATTCCCAATTCATAAGTTTGAGCTTCTTGCAATAACAATATTTTACGCAGCTGTATTATTCGATTTACTTATTGCAATAACATTATAATGCCAACATCCCAACATATTTTTATTATGAGAGTGGGCAGGGATGAAATGATAATAAAACTAAAAATTCTTCATATATCACACGAGAAACCTTCATCGTTTTTCGATTATTCCAAACTCCCCTCCTTAATGATTTAGAAGAGGGTTGTTCGACCTTAAAGTATAATTTTGGTGTATATCCCCTCTATATATACTTTATATATTTTTTTTTTTTCCAGAAGTAGGATGTGGGATGGCTGGAAGATAAAAATACAATCATCTTCAAAACTGCCGTTCTTCAAACTAAAGTACCATTTGCAAGAGATTTCATTTGGATGATTTTGAAATATACCACTAAATTGTGGCAGATGTGACAAAATGAATTTTTCAGCCGCGCATAAAAAAGAAAGGAAGAAAAATTGTTTATATATATATGGATGGATGGATGGATGTATATATATGTAGTGTTTAAAATTCTGGATATGTTATGATTCTAAACATGCTTTTAAACTTAAGCAGTGTTATTAATTTCAGGATGAATAATTGCCTGGAATGTACCAGTAAAATTAAAAAAACACAATTCTATAAAATGGCAACTTTTTTCCCTTACTTTTTACTACTTTCCGAACATATAAGAACTCTACCAATAGTCAAAAGTTTCTGCTCTCAAGGCTTAAAGATAGGAGATGCCAGGTTCGATCCCAAATCGCGCACGCCGGCCTAGCCATTTGGAATTTTCTACGATTTTCTCCGAAACTAGTATAAATAAAGGCTAGAACCTCTTAGAAAAACACCCACAAAGACCAATTCATCTATAGGCCTAGGACCCCTAATTTAGTCAATGGCCTTAACCCACACAGCCCCAACCGATCATGTGAAGAAAGTGTTCTAATCATTAAAAAGTTCTACATGATGATGCGTTTTAGGAGTGTCAAAGTTTAGAATTAGTTTTAGGAATATTACAAATATGAGTTTTAGGAGTATCTATATATCTTGTGATCTCCTGAGTTCATTGTTACAATTTGCACGGTGCATTTATGTGTGTGTATTATGTGACTGAACAGGTTAGCATCTAAACATTTTCTTATACAAATTAGCACCTTTACTCGAAATGTGCACCAGCCACCATTAGTGTACACGACGGTCTTTGGACGGCTCAAGTATCAAATCGGCAATCTTCCAATTACGTGCTCAGCGCTTTACCGACTAGGGTACCGCGGCCCGAAACTATGGATGCAAAAAAACAAAGAAAATAAATACCAACTTTTTTTTCTCTACTTTTAGAAAATTAATCTTTTTACACGGGAAAATTAAAATATGATCCATGGTTGTACATAGGTAGATAATTAGGTAGGTTGCGATTGACGTTGCACCATTACTGCGCTATGGATAATTGGCGGCGGTCTGGGACGCACCCCTACGGATGTTCCGGAGACATGCCACCACAATTTTGCTCCTACACGAAGGGGATAGCTCCCCAGCTTCGGTGGCCCCCAGAGGTATAATTTTGATGGGAACACGGAGGATATTGTGGCCATGACATATTTTACACGTGGGTTGTAAAAAGGAAATAAAAAGGGTCATATACTAAAGCTGTAATGCAAAATGGTCTGGATATTATGATTTTCTTTCTGTTAATATATATATATATATATATACTATATATTTCAATTTGACATTGAATACGAGGATTTCCATAATAATTTTCCTTTTGTCTTGTAATATGCACTATTAATATTCCTTTTCAGTGAAAGAAAGCAGCGAATAGGGGAACAGAGTTCTGCATGTGTCAATAAGTAAAGTTAGTCGGGGAGGAGGCAAAGCCTCCTTCGGGGGTTGGTGAGCGGAGCGAGCAGGGGGCAGAGCCCCCTAGTTTAAAAAAAGTAATTTTGCTTAAAAATGTCTCTTTTGTATGCATATACTAATGCATAGGAGTGCAGCAGGATTTTAATGTCGCACTGTATCTATGCAATGAGTAATTGGTGATGATCTGGGACTCACCCCTTAGTTATTGCGTGGAGACATGCCATCACAATTTTGATCTTTTGTGGGGAATATGACTTCCCCGTTTTAGAAACCCCAGGGATATTATTTGCATAAAAGATGGAAGACATTGCTGCCCCGACTTATTTTATACACACCAGCCACTATCATAAGTGTATACGGAAGTCTTAGGTTGGCTCGAGTATCGAAACTGCAATTATCCAATTATGAGCCCGGTAGTCTACAGACCAGTCAATCGCTTCCCATATATAATTATGCAATAACACACTTTATTTAATTTGTGAGAATTATTAATAATAGCTGTATTTGAAAACAGTAATAAAATCATGTTTTTTAAGCAATTGTTTTCGTTCAGCAATTTGTAGCCATAAAAGAAAAATATCTAATCTCGCCAACAGCCAAAATCCATGCTATTCTACGGGAAAATTTGCTTCTCCAATTACGCATTACCTAAAGTTTTTTTTTTTTTTTTTTTTTTTTTTTTTAATTCCGTTTTCACAATCAAAAAAATTGCATTCGTTAAATTAATACTCGTTTTCGAAAAATTTATTTTTCAGATTTTTAATGTTTTGGTTTTTAGCTCAAAAAATACGAAAAACACACTTAGTTATTTATTTTAACTCGAAAATAAAATATTAAAAAATAAAAAATAAATTTTTAACACGGTTCTTATTCAACTGAATGTGTAAATGAAATTTAAAAAAATGCTTTATGTAACGAGTAATGGTGGGAACTGAATTCTCCCACTGAATATCGGGACAGGGATAGCCTGGTCGATAGAGCGCCGGGCTCGTAATTTCAAGATTTAAGACTCGATACTGGCGCCGGCCAAAGCATAGTGTCCTAAACTAGATGCCTGTCGCGTGGCTCGGAAATTTGGCACCATTTCAAGCGGTAGACAGAGCCACCTGGTACAGATTGCACGACTTTTTTTATTCAACTGTCACCAATAATTTTAAGAAGTGATATATGATATATATAATCGACGTTCCTTCGATTCTATTCGGCTTTTATGCATATCAAATCCCACTTTTAAGAATTGTTGGTGGCTGTTGAATAAAAAGTCGCGCAATCTGTACCAGGTGGCGCTGTCTACCACTTGAACGTTGCTAAGTTTCCGAGCCACGCGAGAGGCATCTAGTTTAGGAAGCTATGGCCAAAAATCGTCGTGTACACTAATGGTGGCTTGTGTACGCAAAATTCGTCGTGGCCACAATATTTCCAATGATCCTATCCAGATTATAACTCTGGGGATCACCGAAGCGGGGGAGCCATTCCCTCCGTGGAGGATGAAAATTGTGATGGCATGTCTCCGGACAGTCCTTAAGCAGGCTTTATAATGGCTGTTCCGTTCCGCAGTACGCAAGCAGTGAGCTAGAATGCAAGGAGTGATAACTTCCTATTGAATAAAAAATTGCATTGAATTAAATTAAATAGGAAGTTATCACTCCTTATATTATAGCTCAAAGCTTACAGACAGCGGAACGGAACGGCCACTAGTTTCCTTTAGGTGTGCGTCCCAGACCGTCGCGAATTATCCATTGCGCAATACTAGTGCGACGTTACACCTAAGCAATCAGCCAACCAACCCATCGAATATCGTAGGCTATGACTGTCCGCAAGATTAGGTATTGTACGCTCTCTCTTAAATTGTTAATTTAAAAAATTCTCTTAATTTACTGAACAAAAGTTTTTAACTACTCTAAGAATAATTTTCTTTATTAGTGTATTCAACTTCATTACTGCAATTAGAACACGAAAATTTCCGTATTTTTAAGGAGCTCTCGTAATTTTATCTTGCTTCTTTTTAACGAAATCGAAAAAATTATATTAGAGTGCTTAACACTTGCGCTCTTTTCGCATTTCATTAATACCTCAAGAGAACGACTACCTCAGAAGTGGAGACATCACAGCTAAAAGTGACTTTGGAACGAGTATCATTAGACTGAAATAGATTATATTTTAAAGACAAAGTACGTAAAATACTTTTGATCTTAACTGCTACAGTAAGAACTAGAAAAATAAAAATAGAAATAATAAAAAAATACTGGAATTATACATAGAAGAAGAAAGACGGAAATAAACATTTTAATGTTTTTTAAATTTTTCCAATTTTTAAACGTTTGAAGAATTTAAATAATCATAAATCACACATTTAAAATAATAATAATAATAATAGTAATAAAATAAAAAATAAATAAAAAATAATGTGATCTTTACTTATGGAAGATGAGAAATATGAATATATATTAATTTTTAAATATTTAAATCACTTGAATTAATTCAATATGTTTCATTTTTTTTTAATGCATTTGTAACTACACATTAAAAACAGTAACTTTAAAAAATTTTCCGATTTCTTAACATTTTTCTTCGTCCCATAATAAGCGAGACGTATTAAAACCTCGACGGTAGCTTCAAGGCCCCAACCCGAGTGACTTCCCACTCGTCGATAACTTTTTCTAGTAAATTTTGGCCTTTTGTTTCTCCAGGTGTTTTTTTTTTTTTTTTTTTTTTTTTTACGCACTTAACATTATGAGTTCTTTTCGTTTTCATCCCATGCTTTTTCTATGAATTTTTAGCTTTTTTTCCTCGTTTTTTATATTCTAAAGTACTTTCATATTAATAAAATTATAAAAATGTATATTACAGTTCTTAACACTTTAGTCTTTTTCAAATTTTGTCAATATTTCAAGTGATCAATTACACTGCTCTGCATGAAAATCTGCCCCAACACAATTTTACAAAATCTTATTTAAAATGACCTCCTGAATCCGAATATGACACCCATTTTGCTCTATCACCCACCATTTTTTAGGGATGCCCCCTATTTTTATCATTTTTTGGTACTTTTATGGCTATAAATTTGATTTTTAGGGTTCGAAAGGATTATTTTAACTGTTAAATATCTTCTGATGGGCTACAGAGTTGGAAAATTCTAAAACATGAGCATTTAGAGCAAGTGGAAAATTTAGGCTGTGATTTGCCACTAAAAGTATATAATACACTTATTATATCTTATTAATCAATTATTATTAGTAGTATCTATAAAGTATATATTTTTGTTTTTAAGTGCTAAAATAATTATTATCCTGAAATCTTATTTTTCCCACTGAGTGAAAATAATGCCTGGACCGGGAGTCGAACCCCGTATCTTTGACTTACAGTCGGTAACAAAAGTGTCCGAACACTAGCAAAAATTCCTATGTAAAAAAAGTGCACTTAACACTGTTTTGTTAAATAAATCCTTATCGCATCATGTTCTTACACTGACTAAGCACAGGATTCGATAAGGATTTATTTAACAAAACCGTATGAAGTGTACTTTTTTTACATAGGAATGTTTGCTAGTGTTCGGACACTTTTGTTACAGACAGTACAAGGTCAAGGCTCTGCCAATTAAGCTACCCAGACCGATAACCGGTCGGCATTACTCACTCAGACAACCTTTAGGCAGAAACATCATGTAGATAGCTCGATAGAAATAAGCCGCAGGTAATGGAAAACACCCTTAAACAATGGAAGAAAGAAATACAATTTTTATTAAAATCACACAATCAACTGATTGGAAGAAAATCATATTTATCGAAATTTTATTTTTCCGACTGAGTGAAAATAATGCCTGGACCGGGAGTCGAACCACGGATCTTTGACTTACATGGTCAAAGCTCTACCAATTGAGCTATCCAGGCCGACAACCGGTCGGCATTACTCACTCAGACAACCTTTTGGCAGAAACATCAGGTCTATCATGTAGATAGCTCGACAGAAATAAGGCGCAGGTAATGGAAAACACCATTAAACAATGGGAGAAAGAAATACAATTTTTATTAAAATCACACAATCAACTGATTGGAGGAAAATCATATTTATGGAAATTTTATTTTTCCGACTGAGTGAAAATAATGCCTGGACCGGGAGTCGAACCCCGGATCTTTGACTTACAAGGTCAAGGCTCTACCAATTGAGCTATCCAGGACGACAACCGGTCGGCATTACTGTCTCAGACAACCTTCTGCCTAACGGATATATAGACTAAAAATTTTCGATCATTTCGTTTATTCAGCTTATTGGAGTGCTTTATATGCATAGATCGGAAATCTGTATTTTTAGTTTAGGAATTTAGAATATAACCACTTATTTGTTCTAGATGAAAGCGGTATATATTTTTTCTCAGTGAAGAATGGTATGGAACTATTTTTATTAGAGACACAACTTAATTTCTAGATGTCAGCTGCACAAGGATTTTTCAGTGCACAACCAAAACTTATATGGTTCTTTTCATTTCATTTATTCATTAGACTTAAAATATTGATTTGAAAAATTTCATAATTTACTGAACGAAATATTTAATCACTACAAAAAAAAGTTCCCTTTATTGTTATTTTTAACTTCGTTACTACGATTACGTGCATGAACTTTTCCGTACAATTACTGACATTGCGGATTAACATCGTACTTCATCCAAACTAAATCGTAAAAATGTATACTACAATATTTGGCAGTTTAGTTCTTTTCACATTTTGTTAATACCACACCAGGAGGACGATTACTCTAGAAATGCAGATTTCAAAGCTAAAAGTGACTTATGTTTCGAACATAAAATAAGTAAAATGCATTTGCTGTTAATTACTATACTATCTAAAATTTTGATATTATTCACATAAGAAGAAAGCTAACTTTTTAAGTATTTTAATGATTTATAGATTTATAATTTTGAAACTCTCGAATAATTTTATATCATTGAAAAAGAACACTGTTTAAAAATATTAATGTTCAAAAAGGATATATTTTCTGCCTAAACAGAATGAAAAGTTTCACTACATTTTTAGTTTAAAAATTTTAAATATTTGGATTAATTTTAGTTGCTCTAAAACATTTTTTTAATTTATTTACAATTCCATTGCAAAAGAAATAGTATAAGTTTAAATTTTTTTATGAGTTTTAAACATATACTTTTGGTTCTTTGAAACAAAATCGCGAAAAGATAAATTCGAGTTCTTAACAATGCAGTTAGTTCTATTCAAATTTTCTTATTATCTCAAGAGAGCATAAATGGTGGCATGAGAGAGCTAACAGTGACTTAAGATCTCTTATCACTAGAAATAAATAAATTATATTTAGAAGAAAAAAAAAGAAAAAGAAAAAACTTATAAAACAATTTACTAAAAAATCATGTTTTTTTTTTTTTTTTTTTTTTTTAAATCTATATAAATAATATTTAAATAATATTTAATATTTATCTATATAAATATGTAATCTTACACACGATTTTATTCGCGCGAAATAGCAATAATAACTACGTTTGAATTTTAACAACACAGCCAAATTTGTATGCATCTTTTCCATTTCTATTATTTAGTAAGCTTTAAATATTAATTTCAAAATTATAAAACTTAAAATTTACTTAAATTATTTCAAGAATAATTATTTTTAATGTTACTTTCAATTTTATTGTAGAAATAACGAACATAAAAATTTCTCTTACTTTTGGGGAATTCTAGCTTTATCCTTTAACTTTCATTCAAATGAAAGATTAAAAAAATTACATGACTGCTTAACACTTCATTTCTTTTCTCATTTTGTTAATACCTAAAGGGGGCGATTACCCAAGAAATTAAGATATAAGAATTTAAAAGTGAATTTAAAATAACTATCATTAAACTAAAACAGATTACATTTCGAATGTGAAATAGGCAAAGTGCATTTGTTGTCCTATATACTAAGTCTTAAAGCTAAGAATTAGGATTTACTTTTTAAGGGTTTTATAAATTTTCATAGTTTAGGAGTACAGTCGGTAACAAAAGTGTCCAAACACTAGCAAAAATTCCTATGTAAAAAAAGTACACTTCATAAGGTTTTGTTAAACAAATCCTTGACGAATCCTGTTCTTAGTCAGTGTAAGAACATGATTCAATAAGGATTTATTTAACAAAACCGTATGAAGTGTACTTGTTTTACATAGGAATTTTTGCTAGTGTTCGGACACTTCTGTTACCGACTGTAAGAACAATTAAAATTGCTGAAATTATGCATACAAATCGAAAGAAATATTTTTTTATTTTATTTATTTATTTATATTTATTTGTCTATTTTTTTATTTATTTTACTTTATAATTTTATACCATTTCGACAAACTTAAAGTTTTAAAAAGAAAGTTTTTTTTTTCCTCTAAAAAATTGAAAAGGTCAATTTTAAGTATTGCAGTTTTAAAACTTTGTGATTAGCTTTAAAAAAATTTTTTTCTATTTATTTACAATTACAATGCCATAATAGAAATTTTTATGTACATTTTTTATGTGTTTTTATGTGTTATGTGTTATGTTATGTGTTATTTTTATGGGGTTTTTTGCTTATTTGAAGCCAAATCGTAAAAATATTATAATAGCCTTTACATTTTAGTGAATTTCAAATTTTGTTAATACCTCAAGGGGACTATTATTCCAGAATTGAAGACATTAAAAATAACTTTAGATCTCCCGTTATTAAAAACTATGTACATATATATTAAAAAAATGACATAAAATATTATTTTTTTATTATACAAATATTTAAGTAGCCAGGCAGGTTTATTTGAATTCTCTGAATTACACAGTACAAACTAAAAAAACGTCCTTTGTAATACCTGTGCAACAAACCCACGTGACCTCGCATCCAATGAAATTTAGGAAAAACGTAACTGTAATCAGTAATTGTCTTTCTACCAAAAAGGTTCGGAGATTTGTCGTCTGCGTGATTATTCTCTTTTTTTTTTTTTTTTTTTTTTTTTTTTTTAAATGTTCTAAAGTTAAAATGTAATGTTTATATTCTGTGTTATGTGTTCATTAAACTTTACCATGTGCTAAAATGGTTGCGGAGTCTTCATATGTTTATTCGACACCTCATATTAAATTGTTTTTATGGAAAAGCAAAGAATAATCAGTCTTATGTCTCCATTAAGTGCTCTACCAAGCTAGCCAGCAGTATACCTTTAGATAAAAATGTGTGTTTCTTGTAAATTTTTGGCTGAAAATAACGAATTTGTAATTATTTTTTGTTTATCACGCACAATTTTCCAAAGAGATCCAAGTTTTAACTATGAAGGTCTTGTTGGTGACATAGTAAATTGCTTTCATGTTATAAGTTTCAATACGTCATTAAAACTACATATTTTAGACTCACGTCTGGGCTTCCTTCCTGAAAATCTTGGTGGATTTAGTGATGAACATGGGGGGGGAGTTTTCACCAGGATATCTCTGTGTGTGAATTGAGTTCCAGTGGACGACGGACTGGAAATATGACAGCTGAAAATTGCTGGTCAGTTTTAAAAGACACACGAACAGAAGCCTATAAGAAGAAAAGGAGGAAAAATTAGTTTAGTGATTGTGTTTTCTAAAATCAAACCTCTGTTACATTTCCCTCTAATCAATTTGTATGCATATATGAGAAGTATTCTAAAACAACGGAAAATGATGGGAACATTTTGTTTTATATGTGAATCCAGCATCTTTTATTTACACAGAATCACATATCTTCATATAAAGGACTTAAAAAATATTTAAAATATTCGTCGCCGCATCACCTATATCTGGGTGACGGGTATGCTCCCGTGGGAGCCGGGTAACGTTCTTTTTGTTCAAGTTAATAGGTTTTTTAAATGTATTTTTAAAAGAAATTTAATGAAAAATGCACTGAAATACAACTATAGGACATATAACATGCAAATACTAAAAATATACACATTATACTACATTTTTTGTATTAATTTGTAGTTGGGATAACATATTACACTATACTATGAAATCCTATTTATCACTTTTCTTTAAAAATCACTACCTCGTCATCACTATTCTTCTCACTTTCAATTATACTTTTACGCCGTTCAGTGAACATTTTGAGGGTAAAAAGGTCACTGATGAGCGTCTCAAAAAAAAAGTCTGCTTCTCGATTAAATGAAAGATCTGCGATAACTGCAGTAAGATCCCAGGCAGTCCTCTAACCGAAAAGCTTACCGCTCTCTCCATTTCGAAACTAAATACTTTGAAATGAATCAAAAATTCCAAAAAGTTATTCGAGTTTCATCCCTGTTATTTCCCGCTTATTGCTCTGTTTAGGCACTGTAAAAAAAAAAAAAAAAAAAAAAAAAAATTGTAAAATCACGGTATTTGACCGTATAAATTTAGGGGAAATGACCGTTTTGCTACCTAAACGGTCATAATCCGTAAATTAATATTTTGGAAGCATAATTTAGGAAATAACCGTATAATTTTACGGGAAATGACCGTTTTGCTAGCTGAATGGTCGTAGCTCGTAAACTGATGTTTCGGAAGTATAATTTTTTTGAATTTTTACGAGAAAAAACCGTTAATCTACGCAAATTGCACTTATCTTTCACCAAACCATTTTCTTATGAGAAAATCTCTTCAAATGCTATCATTTCAGTGACATCAAAAGAGAACTCCATTTTCTTCCATTTTCAAACTGAAACTATGATTGTTATTTATACTAATTGGATGTATTTAATTATGCACGCATGACGCATAGAAACATCCATTGGTTTCAATAAGCTATTGTTTTCTTAATTTAATTCAAAAAATTTCTATCTGACTGAAACTGAGTAACTGATATTGAAGAAATTGATTTTCTTTGCCTTTTAACATGAAAACATTAAAAAAGAAAGCTAAAATGGTTTCTTGATTTGAAACCAGATTTCTAAAACACAAACTGCAACCTAATAATTGTTTTATCAACTAAACACATTTTTTTTTATTTAAGTTTTTTTTTTAAATTCTAATTGCTCTTAACCCTTTAGACCAGAGGGGGAGTGCCTTCCGTGGGGGTCTTTCTAAAAACTTCTAGCACATATTTACTAAAGTTTCGAAGAAAACCACGGAAAACTCCGAACGGCTAGGCAGACGAGTGTGACCTGGGATCGAACCCGGCACCTTATGTCTACCAGACTTGAGCGCAGAACCGCTCGGCCGCTGGTAGGCTCCCTTCAATGGAATACAGCTTTAAAAAAAAATTCTGCTATTCTAAAAAGTGCAAATACGCCTAACACTTCATAAACACAGTTTGAAATCGGCCTTATAATGAAAACCTGTTTGGATGAATAAGAATTAGGCTCTAGTTATTTCTTCTTTGCACCCACTATTCAAACCATAAAGATCGAAAACCATGAAAAAAATCGTATTAATTGGAGATGAAAATTCTCTGTATTTATGTAAAAGATTTATTATTATTATTCAAAGTTTATTCTGCGTCTCGGTTATTTTTCAGAGATCACACATAGTTTTCAAAAGTTTCATTTTGTTTTTGAAAAAGGGTGAGAAATTTTCACCCATTATTTACCTCAAATGAGAACCTTGAAATAAGACTACCTCTTTAGTGCTAGTGTTTACGAATAAAAAAGGCCCACCAGCGGCCGAGCGGCTCTGCGCTCAAAGCTGGTAGACGTGAGGTGCCGGGCTCGATCACAGGTCGCGCTCGTCGGCCTAGCCGTTCGGAGTTTTCTGTGGTTTCCTCCGAAACTTGTGTAAATACGGGTTAGGTCCCCTCAGACCCCTCGGAGGGCACTCTCCCTCAGGCCTAGGACCTACAGCAGTCAATCGGTCTTATTCTCAAATCCAATCCAGTCTGTTTACAAATAAAAATGATTTCGAAAATAGTTAGATTTTCTTTCACAAAATTCAGTATCGTAGTCTTTATAGGAAAAAAAAAAAAAAACTTTTGTTTTTTCAGTATGAGAATTAACTGACTTCTTATTTTGTCAAAAATAGCAAATTTAGATTTTAAAATAGTCTTAAAATAAAATAATTTTCATGCATAGTTTGAACGTTAACAATTTAATCACTGTAAAAAATTTCTGTAAAAATAAAGCACTTTTTTTTTACATAAATACAGCATAGGTTGCTGCAAATTTGTATAGCTAGTTCTGTAAAAAGTAATTGAATATTTGTTACTTCACATTGTGCTGTAAATCGGTTTAAAAAAATTTCCAGAAGTCTTTTGGTGCGTATGCCGAGATTTATCAACTAGTCAGTTCTGATGTTGATTGTATCTGTTTTTGTAAAGAAGTCTGTCTGTGTTCCAAACGGTGCGGTTGGCAAAACGCTGGCCTCTGACACAGGCGAATGTGAGTTCGAATCCCGGGCTGCCCAAGGTGGTTTGCTTCACATGAAAATTAATAAGTTAACTTTTGCGTGTAAAAAAATAAATAAGTTTTTTAGTGTTGTGGATTTCTCCCTGCACGCATGTGTAATAATTGCAAGAAACTTTTTTAAAGAATTCGAGAAACTCAAACTTTTAACTTTTAATTTTACGGTCAATGCTCCTTTTTTTGCAGGTTGGTCGTATGTTTCATCACAACGTAAAATTACTGGCGATACATCATTCATTGTCTAAATGTATTTTTACAGGCTTTGACTGGAATCTCTGCTGCCGGGCTTTGCCCGTAATTCTACTGCAGCATTTTTTACAGTGCGTTCTGGCACTCTGGCGGTCGAATTTGTGCTCGGTGAGAAATTCAGCTGAATCACGCTGGGCGACGAACGTGTTAAATTTGTTGTACTGTGTTATTAATAATAGCTGTTTTAGAAAAATAGTCATACGAACAATATTTATATGTATTATTTTCTTTTTCATAAATTAGGGTACATAAAATATTACTTTTAAAATTCTCATACTTTAAATTTACTTTAAATACTTCAAGAATGATCTTTATTTTTACTTTCAGTTACTGCAAGAAAGAATGGGGAAAATTCCCGTAAATTCAGTGAGTTCTCGGATTATCCTCTTATTTCATTCAAATAGAATCGTATAAAAATATATTAGATTACTAAACACGCCTTCAGTTATTTTCGCATTTTATTTATATCTCAAGAGAACAATTACACCAAAAATAGAGACAGCTAAAGCGTCTTTAGACTTTAGAAAAAACATCATTAGACTGAAATAGGTTATATTTCCAATGTAAAATAGGCAAAATGCATTTACTCTTTTATATCTTTAGTCTTGAATTTATCTAAGAACTATAAAAATTACTGAATTATGCGTAAAAATCGAAAGGAATCTTTTTAAATACTTTCTTTAAACATTAGAATTTTGAACTGTTATAACGAATTTTAAACATTTTGAAGTTTATAAGCATCAAAAAGTTTTAAGTTTAAAAAAAATATATTTTTTGTCTAAATAAGATGAAAATATCAATTTCAATATATACAAATTTTAAAACTTTTGAACGAATTTAAATCATTTGAATTATTCTACTAGTTTATCTACAATTATATTGCTCTAATAGAAATTTAGATTCAAATTAATGCATATGTACTTAATGTATTCTTTTACTTTATTGAAACCAAATCGTAAAAAGTTCTACAGTTCTTAATACTTCAGTACTTTTCATATTTTATTAATACCACACAGGGACGATTATCCCTTAATAGGCACATCTGAAATGAAAACATTAAAATATACTCTATTAAAAAAAAAAAAAAAATACGCACCATGAAGGAGTAATTCAAACTGAACACAAATGAACATGCATACAGGTTTCGATGGAAAATGCAAAATTTTAAAGTTTGGCTGCCATCGAATGATCATGCGACGCTGCAATGCATCTTAACTGCGCAATCAACAGAATATTAAAAATGAGAAATTTTCATTCCAGGTCATAAATTCTTCGAGAATTTTATTTCGTCAATTCAGAAAGACAGTAACTATGCCTCACATATAGGTGCGCAAACAATATGCGCGGATGTCAGCATTTGAGTGTGGTGTGTAGTTGGGCTCAAAGAATTTGATTGGTCCAATCTACGAATTTTTTTACAGTTGGATAGGAGCGGCACCACTGTTTGATGATATTGACAGGAATGGTAGTAGCATGGCCGAACACAGTATCAGGGAGGAAGCGGTCGGCCTAAAGAGGGACAGAAAGTGAAAACCAGTCAATCGCAAAACGATACTCAAAGCTCCAGTTCATCATTATCGTCGATCCTACGTGCAACTGGTAATTCAGTGACTTCAAAGACCCTTAATAAGCGGCTCAGTGAAATATGATTGAGCTCAGTCCCTGAATTTTTCTTCCACAGAGGACTTTTGGAGCATCACAAAAAGGGTCTTCAATCAGCTCGGGATTTTGTCAATCTAACGCACCATTTGGACAGAATTTGGCACGATTCTTCACAGGAACACATCTGCCAACTATATCAATTAATACCAAGACAAATAACTGCGTACATAAAGGCCAGAAGGAGACCAACGCGTTATTGACTTGTTTACTTTGTGAGGCCCTTTCTCTTGATTAAATCATTCAAATTTTCTGAAACTGTAATCAATTATTTTTCTCCACTTGTACGTCAAATCTACCAGTTTTTGTTCCATTCGGATAACTCCTTCTTGGTGCGTCGTTTTTTTTTTTTTTTTTTTTTTTTTTTTTTTTTTTTTTATAGAGTGTAATTATCATTAGACTAAAGTAGATTATATTTCCAATTAAAAATCGGCAAAATAATTTGCTATATTTTGCACTTTTGTTTATTTAACTACTTGTCTTACTTTAGTGTATTTGCACAATCATTAATTACCTAATGTTCGGAAAGTGGAGTGGAGTCACTCCAGATTTTTTTACAAGTAATTACATAACGCATGTTTTTTTACTTGTGTTAATTATTAGTAACTATTATGTTTGAAAAATAATGATATAAACAACATTTTTTAAGAATTGTTTTCTTTTTTCTATAATATATACAAACATCACACAGTCTCATTCAAATACATTAAAAATAAAAACTTTTTTAAATGTGGGACGAGAAAATTAATTAAAATATAGATATAAAAACGCTTAAAAATTTATGAGATAAAGTTTCAAAATTCGCTTGAGTTTCATCATCTGTACTATGACAACATCTCTGCAAACTATACACTCAAAGAATTTATAGAAGAATTGAATACTGAGGTGTCAAAGCGCACATGCCTCATTGGTTGTGTGCAGATGTCTGGCATGGTGGCAACCTACAAGGAAAATACCAGAGTTATAATTTTTACATCCAGAGTTTTATAATTTTACATTTTCAAAATCTGGGATATGATCGGTTTCACTTGAATGAGTAACAATTCTAGAACTTTGGTCACAATTTTTAAATGATCGTCTGTGTTCTTGCAGTCTAACTCTAGCCATATGACCAGTTTCTCTTATATAGACATAATTACAATCTCTGCGGGGAATTGGATACATCACACCAATTAAATGTAAAGAGGGAATTTTAAGTTTACAGTTAAAAAGAATGTATTTTAATTATTTAATGAGACGAAAAGCAATATAAATACTATGAGGTTTAAATAATTTAGCAACTCGTTCTGAGGGAAAACCAAAATATAGTGTAAAAGTAATATATGTTTCTTTAGTTGTTCTATAATTATTCATCTGCAATAGAAGTGAAGGGGGGTGCTTAAATGATTTTAAATGATTTTATATGTATGCTTTAAATTTTCTTTAACTACTTCAAGAATGATCCTTATTTTTACTTTCAGTTTCATCACTGCAATTAAGAACCGGAAATTTCTCCGTACTTTCAATATAAGTATTAAACATTTAGAAACATTTAAAAATGTATAAGAAAAGTGAACACTTAAAAAGAACATTTAAAAAGAAAGAACATTTAAAAATGTATTTCGAAACTCCCCCGAGTTTCATCATCTGTACTATGACCCAACTTCTCTACAAACTCAAAGAATTTATAGAAGAATGGAATACTGAGGCGCCAAAGCACACATGCCTCATTGGTTGTGTGCAGATGCCTCGCATGTTGCCGACCTACAAGTAAAATACGAGAGTTATAACTTTTACACCCAAATTTTTAAATTTTTACGTTTTCAAAATCGGTTTCATTTGAATGAGTAACAATTCCAGAAGGTTGGTCACAATTTTTAAAAGATTGTCTGTGTTCTTGCAGTCTAACTGTAGCCGTATGGCCAGTTTCTCCTATATAGACATAATTACAATCTCTGCAGGTAATTAGAAAGCATCACACCAATTAAATATAAAGAGGGAATTTTAAGTTTACAGTTAAAAAGAATGTTTTTTAATTATTTAGTGTGGCGGAAAGCAGTATAAATATTATGAGGTTTAAATAATTTAGCAACGCGTTCTGAGGGAAAATCAAAATATAGTATAAAAATAACAAAAGTTTTTTTTTTAGTTGTTATAGAATTATTCATCTGCAATAGAAGAGAAGAGGGGTGTTACTTACATATTTTTAAATGTTTTTAAATGCTTTTATATGTCTGCTTTAAATTTTCTTTAACTACTTCAAGAATGATCCTTATTTTTACTTTCAGTTTCATTACTGCAATTAAGAACCTGAAATTTCTCCGTACTTTCAATGAGTTCACGGAATATCTTCTTACTTCATTCAAACGAAATCGTAAAATATATATTAGAGCGCTTAACACTTCAGTTCTTTTCGAATTTTGTTAATACCTCTAGAGGACGATTACTCCTTAAATAGAGACATCAGAGTTAGAGTGACTCTAAGACGATCATCATTAGACTAAAACAGATTATATTTCTAATATAAAAGAGGTGAAATATATTTGGTCTTTTTTTACTATAGTTTTGAAAGTAAGTAAGGATTATTAAATTTGTAGAAATTATGCGTAAAAAATAAGAGAACATTTTAAACATTTAAACATTTTTAAACTTTTTTTTAAAAAAGAAGCTTGCAACTTCTAAATAAAATTAAACTTGTAAAAAAATTTCATTTTTTTATGTTTTACATATTTAGTCTTTTGGATTAATATAAGCCATTCTAAAAAAATTCTATTTTATTTGTAAATACCAAGCTTTGCTCGTTTCACTGGTCACTATATTAAAAAGAATTAAAAAAGTAAAAGAAAAATAAAAGAAAGAAAGAAAAATAATAACTGTTATCTTATTTAACTTTATAGTTAAAAACTAAAAATAAATCCATTAAAATCGTTCAAAACAATATTTCCTGTCCTCGATGCCCTGGGCATCGTACTTTTCGCTCTCGATATATCAGGTTCATGTCTTGAATGTCTGCAACAACGTCTTACTCGTATACTTCAGTTTGGATATTTATTGGACAACAATTTCGAAACGCATAATATCGAAAAAATCGAATTAGCACTCATATAATTAGCTCATTATAATTAGCTATATTTAAGTCTTTATTATATATAAACAATACTCTGTGTACTCTGAGCATTATATTACTATTTACTCTTACGTTATTTCCTTTATTATATTTGTTTTATCATGTCGATCATGAAATAACAGTAATTTCTCACCAAATATAGTATTACAATATGTTGTGAAAGCTATTTTATCCATATGCGACAACTAATGTTTTTGTGGTTGTATATATTTCCCATTTTAAATATTTTATTTTGACTTATTCATTTAAATATCAATTTTTATTGGTCAAATACCCTAATATTAAAAATGCACGCTCATTTTTTCGATACAAAAAAAATATTTTATTTCGACACCACTATTTTTGAACAGTCATTTTCTAAAAAAATTATAGCATTAATATTTTGAAAATAAATTTTTTTTTCATGAAAATAGTAATGAAAATGTAATAAAATGTAATTGAAATTTTATAAACTTTGGAAATTATTACGTTTTATTGTAATGCAAATTACGAACGTTGCGAAAATTAGGAATGTTATGAACCGTATAAAAGATCGTATTAAGTTGCCATTTAAAAAAATTGACCAATATTGATAAATTTCAATGAGGGTTCTGTGTGTAAGTTTTTTGAATAAATTGCAATAAATTTTTAAATTTAATAACAACTTTTTTTTATTATGAATGTAGATACAATATTCAAAAGGAGTTGAGGTTTGGAGTGCGAATCCCCCCTCTGTTTACGCAGAACTATACATCGAATTAATATATTTCTAAAACTTATTTAAACTGTTTTTATGACCTTGTACAGCAATTTTTATATTACACTTCAGTCTGCAATGTGTCCTTTTAAAATTGAAATGCAGGATAAGAGAAATTCTTTTGAGCGCCACACCTAATTATTTTTATATGTCGTAAGTTATGAACAGTTTTAACCCCTTAATGGTCGCATATTTTCAAAGATACGTCCTTGGGATTGTTATTTTTATTTTAAATAAATTGATTGAAAATAAATATATGAATAATAGTTAGTACATATTTTCAAATACATATAAATAGTTTGGGGCTTGTTTTGTACTGGAAATTATTAAGGAAAAAATATATACAGCCATAGTAACTGCTTGAATTAACTCGAACATGTATGTTATAGTGCTAAAATATTTATAAATGAAATTGCTTTTTAACCCTATTTTATAAAGTATGGCTAAGTTTATAATTTTAAAATAGTTCATAGAACTAATTTATAGTTAATACAAAGGAAATTGTTCAGAATATAGCTCAAATTACAGCAATCATTTTACGAAAACTTCTTCATTCACAGATTTTTTTTACTGGAAACTTTAATTATAATTTTTAAATATCTTCTTAAAGAACTCTTCAAATAACTTCTTGCTTCATTTACCCAGAATCGTAAAAATATATTAAGGTGTCTTAACACTTCAGTTATTTTCTCATTTCCTTAATATCTCAGGAGGACGATTATCCTATAAAATGGAGACAAAGTTATAAAGGACAATGGAAAGACCATCATTGGAATACAAGCAAGTAAATTTTGGAAATAAAGTAGAATAGTTTATTTTTTATGTTACTGATGTTGTAGATTATATATAAAGACGTTATTATACAAAAGTTATATATATAAAAGAATTAATTCGAAACTATAAAGGAAACTTTTATAAGAGGAAATACAACTCTACTGTAAGTTTAACAGAAATCAAAATTTCTAATCACCGTATAGCTGTATTTAAAAAAAAAAAAAATTGTATTTAAGCAATTGTAAAATTCATTAAAAATATTTTATCAATATGACAATTTCTTTAGAAATTTTTTATTAAATGTAGTGAGTTTGATCATTATGAAACAAAACAAAAAATTAATTAATTAATTAATTAACAATAAGTAGAATTAGCAGCCTTTTCCACTGTCCGTTTGCAGACTCATAAATAAAAATAAACCTTGCTTTGTTTTTACTAATAGGCTTTGCCTTTTTCGCTAGTTATTATATATAAAGGAATTTAAATAATAATAATAATAATAATAATATAGTTGAAATTATTTTATAAATAAAAACATGAAACGATTTCATTTAAATTGCTTAAAACCTCGCTTCGTATCCCCACCTACGCTGTATCGGTTTCGGGGGAACCACTGCTTGCATTGCGCCTTAACCGGACAGTTTAATTTAGGTGCTAATTGGACGATAAATAGCACTGGTATTGCCCACGTTTTCCGAAGAATATATTTCGGACAGATTTTCGTCTTTACTCTATGACAGTAGGTGGCAGCATTAGGCAATCTTTCCAGCTAAAAAATGTTTAAAAAAAAAAAAAAAAAAAAAGCTAAAATTTCAAAAATCTAGCTTCTATGTGCATCAAAAGAAGTCAGAATGGACCTGCATGCAAAAGATTGTAATTTGGCAAACACCCATTAGCCCTTGAAGAATCGAACGATATTCGCGTTATTAGTCTGACGCTCTAACCAACTCTGTTAATCGCAGGGATAGAACACGGGCACAGAACTCCTACCACTATGAATGTAACAAAAATGTCTACTTCTTAAATTAACGGTATTATAAGCAGATATATTTCTCAAACAAATACCTGTATGAATACTGCACCCGTGATCCCTATAATCGACAATGGCGAGACTTTTACATTTATGATTGGCTGGTTGAGTGGATTTTACGTAGCGCTAGTGCTGCACCAGGGAAAACTGGCAATGGTCTGGGACTCACCCCAAGAGGTTATCCGGAGACATGACATCACAATATTGATCCTCCACGAAAGGGATGGCTCTCCCGCTTCGGTTACCTCCAGAGGTATAATTTTGATGAGAATATGGAGGACACTGCGGCCACGACAGATTTTACTTGCACCAGCCACCATTAGTTTAAATTTATGTTTCATTCTCTAGAGAAAACCATTTGAGAAATTTATCGATTTCAATTAATTAAAAAAACTAATCGAAATTTCGGAAATCGAGCATCATTAGAGGTCATTACAGACGTCCATGTAAAGTTCCGTAGCGCTACCATCAGCCCTTTGTGTCTACAGTTGTAGACACTTTGTCTACATTTATTTGGAGGCAGCATGTGTTAAAATCGTTTAAAGTTTTTCACACTAACCGATTCGGTAAATGATATCATACCATGTGCTTTAAAAATTCGTGGAAACTTCAAAAATTAATAATAAGCGAAATAATACATGAAAAAAAAAATTGTTTGCGGGAATATGCTCAAAGGAACATTAGATTTTTCCTCCATGTATAAAAATTTTACTCAAAAAATCAACCAAAAGATGGCGCTCACGTGTCATGATGCGAATTTTATGTATATCAAGCTATCAATAAAACCCTGGCTGAAAATGGATTCGGCATTCGTAAATTATCATGTACTAGGTCTCCCCAGCCACTTTGGTAGATCTAAAGATACCATTCGGCGGACTGTCCATACCATCCTCTCCAATGTACTGCACTCGGTTCTAATATTCGTAGTAAGATGCCTCTTTACACAATATCTTGTTCTAGTGGTCATATATAAAACTTCTCCCTTCTTTAAAATAAATGTTCAATGTCATGTTATTGTCATCTACTTGCGTTTGCCATATTTTTGTAAAGTTTCTCACTATTATGTATGAAAGTCCTCTTTCGTTTACTTTTGGAATTAATTTTTATATATTGAAAGTAAATCTAATGTCTCTTTGATCATATTCTCGCAAACCGAAGTTTATCCAAGCATTACTCCTTTTAACCTTTCAGGAACAATGTGATCACAGTGTATTAAAATCAATTCCCACCAGAATTTCTGAATATGATTAGAAGAAAAGAAATAAATGAATTTTAATTTCATTGAGTTAAAATATAAAATTTGCAGTTGGGAATCAACATTAGGTGGTATAAAATATGTCCCACCGCCCCTAATGGAGTTTATCTGAAGTTTGAACGAGTTTATGACGCAAAAAGTATTTAGACGCCTACGGTACTTAATGAGTTATGAACATGAATACACATTTTTTTTTTTCTTTTGAAATATATAGTTTCAGAGGAACACGTAAAAGTGTGATGGAGCTGAATCGTTGCATACGGGATGCTGGTCGCGAAGGGATTAAAATTTCAAACATTAATACATAGATAGTTTTAATTCTAAAATTATATTTAACATCATATATGTTTACAAAATATCTGCCACATAATATTTTTAATTTCACCGAGGTAAAGTTTAAACCTTTTTTTTTTTTTTTTTTTTTTTTTTTGTGACTTATTTTCAAATATACGTTTAGAAGAACAAATATATTAAAAATGTTCTGGAGAGAAACTTCTCACATTGTTTATTCTAAACTTAAATTATGTTCTTCGACCACATTTCATGAAACCATGGAAGCATCTGCGCAAGTGCTAACTCAACGAGTCCAATGCTAAAATAGGGGTGACAGTCATCTGACTCAGATAAAAATGAGCAATAACACACAGAGCGCAGAAATACTGGAAGTTTTCCAAATTTCAAACTGTCGGTCAAGCTGGCATCCCTCCAACATTTTGGACGCGCCCTCACTGCTAGTTTTAAGATATGTGGCCGCACTGTAATTAAAACACTTATGCGTTTTATAAATATGTATATATTGATTTATTTATTTTTCATTATAAAGATAAGCCATTAATGATAATAGAACTTAAGAAGACATTTTAAAATATAGCATAAAAATTATACTTTTTTTTCTATTATATTTGCATAATTTCATTAAATAACAATTCACCTATATCTTTAATTTTCAGTTGTTAACTTCCTCTACATTATTGAATGTTTATTGTCTTCTTTATTTTCTTATTTTCTTTATTTTTCTTATTTTCTTTCTTTCTTTATTATTATTTTTTTTTATAAATAATAAATTGTGCTATTTTAAATATATATATACTGTGGAAGCCAGTTTATTATAAACAAAATATATTAAAAGTATATACGTTTCTTTCCCAAAGATATTTTTTCTTTTCATTATGACACAGTTTCTTTTTTTTTTCTTTTTTTCTTTTTTTTTTTCCATAACTCCCCATTTATACCAGACGTCTTTATCCTAAACTGTTATTAAATGGCCTAAACACAAATTTCAAAATATGTTCTAATAACTAATACCATCACAGTTTAGTAAATTACCATCACATTTATCTTGTATTTCCTTTTAGCACCTTTTTTTTTTTTTTTTTTTTTTTTTGTATAACTCAAGTTTAATTTCTGACTTATACATTCAACTTTAGAAACACTTTAAAAGAATTTATGGATTTATTCTATTTGGTCCAAACTTAAAAGTAAATAAGTTTGTGCTAAAATAAGTTTGTGCAGTAAATGAAGTTTGTGCTTTATATATATATTACATATTTCTTTTCTAATACCTCATTTTTTCTAATACCTTATTGTGAAAATCATCACAATAACTCCTAATAAATTATAAACAGAAAAAATATATACTAATGTAGAATAATGTTTTTTAGAGTTAGAATGTTACCAAACAGCTTATACATTAATATATATAAATATGAAATAAATTAATATATGAAAAATTTCACTTTTTTTTTTTTTTTTTTTATATCCTTAATAACAAAGTGATATGTTTTATATGTCACTAACCAGAGTAATGTCATTTTCTAAAAAAATTTCAAAAGATTCTATGAAAAATGAAAAAAATATATACAAAAGAATCTACAAATATAGAAAAAAAATTAACGTTTATAAATCATGTGCTTATAAAATAATAAATTTTTATTTATGAATAGTTAAATATACTTTTATTACACTATAAAAAAAATATATAATAAATCATTATAAAAGAAATTTGTGTTGTTTTACTGGAAGCGTTTAAAAAGCAAATAACAATCGAACAATGTGGTTAACAAAAATAATTTATTAATAAGTGCATTAAAATACAATATGATACACAATTCAATATTTTGCTGTACTATTATAATGCAGCACACTATTTTGCTTCACAATTTCCCTGTCGCTGAGTATTTGTTCGAATTTTTCACGGATTGTTAGATGCCTGGGGATAGAAACTCGCTCCTCGGCTCTGGAGACACTTAAGGTTGGGATTGCGGTACCTCGGTCTTACGAATAATCTCACTGTTACGATTAGTCTTAAAATGTTTGCGATAAATCTCCGTACTCGTGGAACGTCTTGCCCAAAAAATAGTAATCTTTTGTATATTTCAACGTTAATATAAGTTTCCAGCTGATGCACTACTTTCCTTTCGTACTACGCAGCAACGTTTGCAAGTATATGAATAAAATTGCTACCGTTTAAAACAGCCTTCTCCAACCCAAAACACTTGATGGGCCGCAATGGAAATCTATTTTTTTTAGGCGGGCCGCAACGTATGTATATATGTTCATGTTTATATATGTTTGTGAGTGTATGAATCATGCATGTGTATATTTTTTTCTGGGGAGGGCAGGGTGAATATCCGGATCAGAACATACTATTAATTTTAATTATTTTCATTCATAAATTAACATTAGACTCGTGGAAAATTTATGACTATACATTAACAACTTTAATTAAAAAAAAAATAATGGATAATGGATCTATTCTTTAACCACATTTCTTGCGACCATGGGAGCCTCTGCGCACGTGCGAACTCAGCGAATCTAGTATTAAAATAGGGGTGATAACTCTTGTCGTTGAGAGAAAATAAGCAATAAGGGAACATCAAATGACTGGGTGTTTACCAATCCCAACTAGTGGATCAATTTGGCCCCCCTCCAAGCCTTTGGATTCGTCCTCACTGCTAAGCGTAGGAAACGTGGTTACACTATATTAATATTTCATTACAACAGTGTGATTCTTTAGTTATCATAATCATTGAAAGGTATTTTCACTTCGAAAGGTTAGAATGGATTTATTAATTTTTGATGCGTTAACAAAAGTTGTCAAAGTTTAAATGTCGTTAGTCTCCTCGCGAGCCGCAAAAAACTAGTTGTCGAGCCGCATGCAGCCCGGGCGCCGCGAGTTGGCCACCCCTGGTTTAAAAGACGGTTAACTCAATTGTCGTCTGAGCAAGCTTCGCTCTTATTTCGCATTACTGCAACCTGTAGAGTAACAAGTGTAATTTACTTTTTGAATTCCCATAGTATTCTGATGCATTATAACTGGAATTATTTACAAAAATGACATCTGGAAACCAATTGTCCAGGGTTGTAAAATTTAGGGGCTTTTATATTCGATATCTACGATTAAATTTTAATTGTAACGGTTGCTTAATTGTAACGGTTGCGAAGATTATTCGTCAAATATCACTCCTCAAAATTATTGTTGATTATTGAATAAAAAAGTCCCTAAATTTGGCAACAACACTGGTAATGTCATTTACAAAGAAATCTAGAAAAGAATCTAAGAAAAAGGAAAAATCTACTACAAAAGAATCTAGATATTTAGAACAAATATATAATCTGTATAGTGAATATGCTGGGAAAAAAATTCTAAATAGTTATATATGCTTTTCTTATACAGTCTAACTATAATAACTAACTAAGCAATAAAATTTTGTTGTTTATTTTTATGCAAAATCGGTAAAATTATATACATAGGTTGTGTAAGAAAACCAGTATAAAATAAAGTATATACATAAAAATAAAATAACGTTTCTGTTTGAAAGAGAATATTTGCTCCTATTCAGTATAACATAGTATTTTTTTTTTTTTTTTTTTTTTTCGTCTTCGTATATTCAGAACGTCTTTAACCTAAACTATTTTTATATGGCTCAGACAGAAACTTCAAAATGTATTCCAGCTTTAACTAATACCATCAGAATTTAGTAAATTACCTTCACATTTTATTTTATATTTCATTTTGGCACCGCTCCTTACTTTAAGCAGCAAGTTCTTTTGTCCGACTGCACACATATTACTTTAAATATACTCTAAAATGATTCCAGAATGATTTTCTTACTTTATTTGTTCCGAACATATATATAAAGAAATTTTGTGCTTTAAATTCTCGTAACTTTTCCTAATAGCTTAGGAGGACAGTTACCCTGAAAATTACTACCTTTAATAAGATTTAAAGACGAAAGAGTTTAAAAAAGAGAATAATTTTTGAAGACGTTAGAAGTTTGATTTTTTTCATTGAGTATAACATAAATAAATACAAAATGACTGCAGTGTTCAACACTGTTTTAAACCTTTTAGTGGCGGGGGGGGGGGATATTATTGCAGCCTAATTTTAATTCTCTACTACTAGAATTGATACCAGAGTTTTTCAAAAGAATTTTACTTTTATAACTTATTGAAATAAAATTCACAAATATCTTTTCTTCTAGCATGGTTTGTAAATTCTCATGACTTACAATACCAAATGAGAGGGAATTAACCCTTTGCCGGCTCTATTTAAGTTTACTCCTCTGGTCAGCGTTATCAAATTTAGGGACATATTTATGTAATATCCACCTCTAAATTTTAACTGTAACGATTGCCTAATCACTTCGAAGGTTATTCATCTATTGTGTATATTCAATATCAATCCTCGAGATTATTGGTGACAGTCGAATAAAAGAGTCCCTAAATATGGCACCACTGTCTAGAACGCTTTAGAGCGTTAGAGCCGTCAAAGGGCTGAATTGCCCATGAAAGGGTTAGCAGTTTTACTTTTATTATTTTTTTTTTTTTTTTTTTCATTCGATAGAGGAGTTAGCAACATTTACAAAAAATTCTGCTGAAAATGTTTATATACAGGCTGGCCATAATTAAACTGGCAGTGCTTACAGTTTTCTGTAGTCCGATATAATTGAAAGAATGGCACCAAAATTTGTAGAAAGTTTAAAGAAGACGTTAGACAAAGTTTCCCCTTAAAAAAAATGAAAAAAGAAAGTTCCAAAAGTCAACATTGCGCGGTGGTGCTGTGTAATAGAAAAGACAGTTTTAAAAAATGGAAAATTGGGGACAAATAAGCGTGTTGTCTCCAATTTCTAAATAATAAAATGGGTAGAAAAGAAAAAAAAAAAGGTGAATAATCATCAATTGTAAATTACTAATTGCGACAAAAGCTTCATTTAGAAAAACAGTGCAACATGTTCCTTAGCGGTAAATTTTGGAACTTTTTGTGTGTGTGTGTGCGAAATCATTCATTTCCCATCTTGTTAAAATTTTCTACAAAGTTTCGAATATTCTTGCAATTAGATCGCTCTTCAGAACACTGTGAGCACTGTCAGTTTAATTATGGACTCCCTGTATATACTCAATAATGTAATATAAGCGCTATACTTTAATTAATTTACACAGGAAGAATATACACTAAAAAATGTAATGTTTAATTTCAGATGATAAATTTCGTTTACTTTTTCTTTAACACATTTTTTCCTTAAAAGAGTCTCAACCATGCCAAACACCTTTTTTTCTTAACTATTATAATATGATCATAACATCAGTGTCGTTCATTTTGTCCTTTTCCCATAGGCCACTTTCAGAGATGAGAAATTTCCGTCTTTCTTTCTACCACTATTATTATATAATAATTTTTGTTCTATTTAATCACAACATATTACTATAAAAGTACGATAAAGATATGTGCATAAAAAAAGTGGCAGCAAAATAGGTCGAAATTTTCCCGAAAAAGGGTCAGAATGACTCCTGTCCAAACAAAAACTTAAAATTGTACATTTTATTTCATTATAGTTTCTTACTTTATAATTGAAGAGCAAACTTTCAAACCATGTTTTCTCCTTCTGATACAATTTTTCAGACTACACAAAAATTAATAAATTAAAAAATAACTAAAGTTAAAATCTAATTATCGTTTGTTTACATGTATTATTAGGTACTAAGAAATTATGTAGACATATCTAGTAAGATATGTGGACATTATTTTTATGTTAAGTTTAAGCAAAATTCACTAACTAAGTTTTTTTTTTTGGGGGGGGGGGGAAACACAGTTTGAATGTTTTCTCCCCAATTCAAGTTCATTTTTATAACTTCAGACATTCTATATTAGTATTACTTTAAAAGAATTTTTGAATGATTTTGATATTTTATTTCTTCCAAACAGAAGTATTTATAGGAAATTTTGTGTTCTGATTTCAAGTAAATTTTCTTAATATTTTACGAGAGTAGTTATCCACGAAAAGATCGTAATAACCATAACCACTGATAACATATAAAAACAAAATCATAGCTTCCACAAACCTAGTTAATATTCCAGAGTCGTCAACATTTTAATTTATTCCGGAGCACTTTTAGATCCGCCTTTATTTTTATACCACTTTCTTTTTAAGAATAAATTTTTCTTAATCTACCGTCGTTATGTATTGAAAAAAAATATATATATATATATTCCATAAAATATGTGGTGCGACAAAAAGCGGGGTTAAAAATGCTCCGGAATGAATTAGAATTTTAGCAACTCTGAATATTCCGTAATATTGTTAGCAACCGCCCCTTTTTCTCACCACTTAATTTTTAGAGTAATTCTCTCCAAATTTAAGTACGAAGAAAAAAACTCTAAAAGATGACTGGGGTGAAAAAAAAAAAAATGTTGCGGTCTAACAGTACTACGGAATGTTAATTAGTATGTTGGCAAATATGCAAAATCATACACTAAATTAAATTAATGTTTTGAAAAGTTTGAATGTTGGAAATAACAAAAAATTCCACGAGTAATATTGATCTAACGTTTCTTTTTTTTCTTTCTTTTTTCTTTTTTTTTTTTTTTTTTTTGGGGGGGGGGATGGTCAAAATATCTTTTGCTTGTGTGTCATTATATTCTGTAAAGTCAGTTACAAAAAAAAAACTGATAAAAAACTTTTTATCCTTTAAGGCACATACTCTGAAAAGTAAGTAAGTGGTTATTTCTGAATGGCAATATTTTATTTGCTTTATTATAACATGAATATGATACATTGTATATTTGTATAATTTCCCCAAATTCTTATGTACTTACTGTCATTCACTGCGGTATGTTTGTGAATCTCAACCATATAAAAAAAAAAAATGCGCCTCTATTTTAAGGTAAATACAAGCTTTTTCATTTGTCTCTCCGTGGCTCAGTTGGTAAGAGCGCCATGTTAGTAATCCGGTGGTCCCGCTTTCGATACCCTGAAGGTCCGGAGTGTTAATTTTTGCAGGCAATTAGTAGAAAAGATGTCAATTGATAAAAGAAAATTTATCGTTGACTACACAGTATTCTAAGAATTTTTGAAGAGTATTTTTAAGAATCCTTTTTTCTTACATCTCTTTTTAGAATCAAAAAAGAGTTTTTCGTGGACTACAAGCGCCTTATATTGGGCGGAGTATTCACTAAAATGTCAATGAAACAATTAAAAATACAAAAAAAAAAAAAAAAAAATGATTAGGAAAAACACATATCATTAACCAAATCAGTAAAATGTTAAGTTATAATATAAAAAAATAACAATAAACTAAAATAATAATAAAAAGGTGCCTCAAACGAATAATTAAATTGCAGATATTGGTCCTTAATAAGAAAATGAAATCACAAAACTTATAGGCAATCGTGTGGTGCTGCCATCATTTTTTAATTTTAAGAAATAATTTCTTTTTTCTTAACACAGTTCAAATTTCCCCAATTTTGGTTAATAAACAAAAAAGTTACTTTTTTTTTTTTTTTTTTTTTTTTTTTTTTTTTTCAAATTAAATTTTATTCTGACTTTGAAAAGATTTATATGATACGCTATATTAAGAATTTGGGGTTTTAAAAGTTTTTTAAATAGATTATTTCTTCATATTTATGCGAAATAAGTGGTATTGTTAAAAAAAATATTCTACTGATACCACTGTTGAATAAGAACACATATTAAAATAATGTAACAAATTTTCCGGAAGATAACGTTCTTTTTATTATTATTATTATTATTATAACACAGATATTTCTAACAATATCTCCTTCTATGTCAAAGGTCTTTTTCGTAAACTGTTATTATATGACCCAAACCACAAGCTTCAAAATAACTTCTAATAACTAATGCCATCACAGTTTAGTAAATTAACCATTACATTTTATGCGTTTCCTTTTGAAATTGTTTTTTATTATATAACTCAAGCTTATTTTTCTGAGTTCAGAAAACTTTAGCAGCGCATCAAAAGAATTTCTGAATGACTCTCAGACTTTATTTGTTTCAAACGTAAAAATATACGAAAGAAATTTGTGCTTTAGTATTTTGTAATTGTTCTTCATACATTAAGAGAATTATTACAGAAAATAATCTCAATAACCTTGATAAGATATAAAGAAAAAAGAATGTAAAAAAATGATACTCATCTTTTACGAATTTAGAAATTTGGTTTTCCTCTAATAATGTAACATAAAGAAGCATAAAGTGACTCCAATGTTCACCACCGATTTTCCTTTATTATTCTTATTAATGTTATTATTATTATTATTATTACGTCTACTACTTTTATCGGAAATTCATTTTTTTTTTTGTGTGTGTGAGAGAGAGAGAGTACTTCGGTTAGCATCATTTAGAAAAATATCTGCTAAAAGGTATTTATTTATTTACACAATAATGTAATATATGTATATTTTATTTTTAATGTTTTATACATAAAGCAAGTTCAGTAAATAATATACATTAAAAGAATGTTATATTTCTCAACAGGAGATAAATTCGTTTCCCTTTTTATCATAACACAACACTTTTTCTATACTAACCTCTATTATGCCAAATATTTTTATCCTTAAGCATTATGATATATTACAAACATAAACTTTAAAATGTAATATAACCAGTGTTGCGAGATCTGGTGGATTTGTTATTCAATAATCACCAATAATTTTGAGATATGGTACTTGATATACATAATAGACTTCGAAGTGATTAGGCAAACGTTACAATTAAAAATTATTGGTGATCATTGGAATAACAAATCCGCCAGATCTGGCAACACTAATTATAACTAAAATCACTAGAGTTTAGTAAATTAATATCGAATTATATATATGTATATATATATATATATATATATATATATATATATATAATTCGATTATGGCCGTTTTTCTGCTTTCAGACATTCAAATTTAGAAACACTTTAACCCTTTTGGGGCGGTGGTTGCATAGTGCAACCACATAGCTGCCAATATTTTAATTTATTATGGAGTATTTTTAGCCCCGCCTCTATTTCGAACCACTTATTTTTTAGAAGTAATTTTGTCTTATTTTATCGAAGTTATGCATTGGAGAAAATTTTTCTATAAATAAAACGGTGCGAAATAAAGGCGGGACTAAAGTTACTCCAGAATAAATTAAAATATTGGCAGCTATGCAACCGCAAATTTTAATTCAAAATTGCGCAAACTGGCCCTGGAATGTTTTTATAAATTTTTTCTCTTTTAGCTTAGAAGAATAACTTTATTTATTTCTTGTCTCCTAATATTGTTGGTGATTTCTCGTGACTATTCATTTCAAATACTTGCACCTTTAAGAATTAAAATGATTTCTGAATGATTATCTTCCTTTTTTTTTTTGCTCTAAATAAATAAAAAAAAAGTTATGTGAAATAAATTCATGTTTTCTTTTCTTGCAATTTTGTTTTCATTATTTTACGATGATAATTATCCTAAAAAGGATTAAAATAACCATAACGTCTGATACCTTATTAAAACTAAAAGTTGCATGTAAATAAAATAGCGTTTTAAAAAGTTTTAAATTTCATATTTATATTATAATTTAGTAAACATTAACAAACAATAGTTTGAGCAAACAATATTGATTTAACTTCTTTCTCTTTATCAAAATTTCATTCTTTTGCGTGTTATTATATTTTGTAAAGTAATTTATGAAGTTGCGAAAAAACATTTTACACTTTAGAGTACATATTTTGAAAAGAAAGTAAATGTTTATTTCTGAATGTTTTAATATTCTCTTTGCCTCATTATAACTTGGCTATGATACATTATATGTGCCCCGTCTAAATGCAAAATAGGCCATCTCCAAAAAGTAAAATTTTGTGAAAAAAAAAAAAAGATTTTTTGCCACACTTAGCCAAAATAATATAGAAATACCAAATCTGTTCAGTTTTATAATCGTTAGGGCAGTATATTTGAAAACTCGAAATAAAGTGCCAGGGCCACGTGATGAGAGGGATTATTCAAATTTTCATTTTGTATTTGGCCACCTTTGCAACTTATTTTGGACATGGCCGGTTTTGCAACAAATCAGAATTTAATTTTAGCTAAGTTTAATTCGAATATTGGATTTTTAGGGTTTCAAATACACAAAACATTTTGTTCAATTTAATTTTATTTATAAACTCCTGATTTCTGTTCCCTGAAAAAGAAAAAAAAATAATAATAATAATAAAAATCTGATAAAAAATACCTAAAATCCATAACAAAAAATAACTCTACGAAATTATGAAAATGCATCACATACGGTCCCAAATTAAAAAAGCACGATCTTTTCTTTAATACAAAGGAAAATCATTCGAATTGTAAACAAACGTATATAAATACGTTGCTATAACTTGTTGAATTATCATATGTTATTAAATTGATAAAATTTGATTAATTAATCATAATATGCTAATAAAGATGCTATTATGCTATAAATTAATATTTTGTTATCACAAAGGGATTTCACATTACCTTGAACTTTGGCTTTGTTCCTTTTACACGTTGTAGAGTAGAGTGACCATATTTTTTCATTGAATTTGAAGACAAATATGGCGGTATCCTCGAATTTCGAGGACAAAAAATAAATAATTAATTAAATCACCTTAAATTGTAAAATTTTAGTAATTGTTATGTAGAAAGCATCTAAAAGAACTTATTTCAGCTTATTTTTTACACATGTAATAAATTATTATAATAAAACATTAATAACTTTATAACCGGCGTCCCGAAATGTGTTGTAATTTTTTTGGGGACGAATGTACTTTTCGGAGACTGTCCTCGAGATTCGAGGACATATGGTCAGCTTATCGTAGAGTAACTTTTCCTCTTCTTTGATTGGTTAAAAGATTCTCAGGAATGGAACACGGGATTTGTTTAAGATATTTCTCTAACTCTATACTATCTAAGATTCTAAGGCGGAAGCAGGCCGCTCACCACTATGCAGCGGTTTTGAGCGTTTTTAACCTAGAGAGGGGCTCCAAAGCTACTGTGGAGATTCAAAAGAGCCCGTCTCCAATGGTTAAGCCTCTCTAACTATAATATCGTTGATTTAAGAAGTAGAAAAATTTCTTACATTCATAGTAGTATTGTGAAGGAGAATTACAATACCCAGGTCACTTTTAATAATGGCCGTGTAGATGTAGCTAAGGATGATTAAGATGAAATACGACATCTCACGAAATACTGAAGAATTCCATATTAAAAAGTTCTTTATTCAGGAATAAAATATATCATTTTCTTAAAAATGATAAATATATGGACTTTTGAAAAGAAACTAACATCGTGCGTTAATGCAAACACCAGTTAATATCGAGAATAAAATTTCCATCAGCAAATGGTACGGAGGGAGAGGAGAAGGTCGACAAAATTCTTTTTCAAGCGAAGTCTATATGAGATCTGTTAGAGATCTGCAAGTCTCAGAGTCAAAAAGTCCCAACCGAAAAAGTTGGCATCGTTAAAATTCAGCCAAAAGAATGTCAAGCTATTTCTTTGTCTTTAGTATATTTTAATACAAAATTTTTGAATATAAATTGTCGTTACTAAACTCAAACCAATTTGGCATTAAAAAAAGAAAAAAAAAAAAAAATGCGCCACGTGTCAATCAAAGAAACGGACGAGGTCGGTTCGGAGATGTGCGCCAGCCAGTCGACATTAATCCATTAAAAATCTATTTTTAGAACAATAAGGATCAGCTTGAAATGTAATAATAGCTTTTAATGTAAACACAAGCAATATAATTATTAACTGAAATTCCTATTTTTTGTTTTATTAATACATACATATGCTGAAAATAAGCTGGTAACGAATTTTGAAATACATTCTCAAAATAAATAATGATAGCGAAAATGATTTAATTCTTTCGGAGAATAAGTATAAACAAAATTACTTCTCAAAAACCTCGATATAAAAATTGCTTTATTTTATTCAGAGAACAATGTGCTGACCTATTGAAAGACAAAGAAACGGTATTTAATAAAACATTTTTTTATTTGAAAAAAAAAAAACAGTAAATTCTATTTAATTAATTAATTGAATTATTTAAATTTAAAAAGATATTTTTTTTATTAATTATATTAATCTGTCTTTTCTGTTATTTATAACATTTGAATAAATTAACTTTTAAAGAACATATGTGTGAACACTCACACAGGTATGAATTCTGCGCTCGTGTTCCACCTCTGGAAACTTCTACAAATGAAATTCAATTATTAGAAATTTTGTATGCACCAAGAAAGAACAGTCACAGATGAGAGAAAACACGATAACACTAACCTAATCAACAAGTGCAGTTCTTTAGTCGGGTGGGGCAGAATTCTTATCTCATAGATATGAAGGTGACCGGCTTTGCAGCACATCGTGATTTTCAAACACAAATAACATAGGGATGGGTAGGCTTTGGCATGGCTACCTGTTTCAAGATGGTTAAAACGTTCACATAGAACTGAAAAAACGCATTTTCCAAATTTAAGAATTTGGCTGGTTTCACAACTAGACGACACATATACATATGTATATTATTTGTTTCATATTTAAGCAAAGTATACGTTATTGTCTACAAAAATTATTCTACTGAAACTAGTATAAAATAAAGAACACATATTAAAATAATACAACATTACTTTCCGGAAAACAAATTCGTTTTCTTTTCTTTATAACACAGATTTTTTTCTTAAATATCTCTATCCATGTCAAAGGTCTTTATCCTAAACTGTTATTATATACCCAAACAGAAACTACAAAATAACTCTAATAATAATTACCATCACAGTTTAGTAAATTACCGTCACATTTTATGTGCTTCCTTTTGTTTTTGTTTTTTTATGACTCAAATTCATTTTTCTGACTTCAGTCATTTTATTTTAGTAACACTTTGAAAGAATTTCTGAATGACTTTCTTATTTTATTTGTTCCAAATATAAAAATATATTATGGAAATGATTGCTTTAGATCTTGAAACTTTTTGATAATTTATTCTAAGACATTTATCCTGAAAATGATAACATTAACCCTAATAAAATTTGATGTAAAAAGAACAGTCTAAAGTATTATACATTTCTGTAAATTTACACGTCGTTTTTTTTCTTCTTAACTTCAGTAAAATTTAAATATAGAACTTGCAATTTTTAACAATGTTTTCACTTTTTTTTTTTTTTTTTTTCCCGAACTCTATAGTGAGGAAAGTATTGTAATCATGTCAAAACTCCGAATTTGAGATTTTGATGATTCTATACGTTTCGAGGTCCCGTTTGAGTCCGTTTTCACAATTTTTGCGATGATGTATGTATGTGTGTATGTATGTGTGTATGTCTGTCTGTCAGTGAACACGCTAGCGTCTAAACGCTTTGTTCAAAGAAGCTGAAAGTTGGTACGTATATTGTAAGTCACCATAGTACGAACCCTATTGATTTTGGTGAATCTAGCGCTTATAGTTTTTTTACAGGGACACAAAGAAACATTCTTTATCATTAAGGCCTATGGGGCCAAAATCTTAAAAGTGCGATAGCATCTAAACGCCTTATTCAATAGAGCAAGATATTTATACACATATTATAGGTCACAGATACTCAATTTATATAGATTTTGAAGAATCTAGCACTTATAATGTTTTTACAGGGACACAAAGAAAAATTCTTTATCATTATGGCCTATGGGGCCAAATTTTTAAAAGTGTGATAGCGTCTAAACGCCTTATTAATCTGAGAAAATAATTGTACACACGTTATAGGTCATAGTGTCACCAAATGTATAGATTTTGGTGAATCTAGCACTTACAGTTTTTTTACAGGGACACAAAGAAATATTCTTTATCATTATGGCCTATGTGACTAAATTTATAAAAGTGCGATAGCATCTAAACGCCTTATTCAATTGAGCTGAAAATTTATATGATTATTATAAATCACTGTTTCACTAACTATAAGCATTTCGGTGAATCTAGAATTTATAGGTTTTTACAGGGACACAGCGAAAATTCTATATCATTATGATCTATGGGCTCAAAGTTCAGTAGCGTTAAATAAATCATCGTGTAATATATGGAGAAAAATACTCACTCTATTATGGTTTTCTCTCTTTTGTTTGTTTAACAACTCCTCTTTTTTTACTTTATCTACGAAACTGTTAATTACTCAATTTTCGGAAAGTCAAGTGGAATCACTCCAAAAAAAAATTTATTTTAATAAAAGTTTTATTATTTTTAACAGGTATTATTACCAAAGCAAACAAAATGTGTGTAAGAAACGTTTTAGTTGCTGCGGAAATATTTATATGCCTTAAATTGTTAAAGAGCAAATACTAAAAAATAATAATAATTATAATAAATGATTATTTATTACTAGTCAAATTTACTTTTCTTTTATACGCTAGGATTTATTTTATATGACGTTTATCTCAATAAAATTTCTTTCACTGAAAATTAAAATAAATAATAGCGTAGTAAATTTTAACTTGCTTTACTATTAATATACGAATTTAAAAAAAAAAATTGAGTCAGTTTAAATTTGGTTTATATTTATACGAAGAAATCCTGTCTTTTAACTTCTATTCATAAAGGGTTTGCAAGATTTCAGAACGTTCTGAACATAAAAAATTATTTTTTACATAGGTTACGTTTCATGTCTATGCATTTGTGCACTTCACAATAGCTTGTGCTCTGAATATTATGTCATAATTTAGAAAAGTATGAAACTTTATAATTTAACTTTAACAGATATTAGTGTCGATGTAAACTTTTCATTCTTCTTGCAACATGTGGAGCTGTTATGGCAGTTTTCATGATGTCATATCCTAAATAGAAGTATAGGAACGTAAAATATTAAATATGCGTATTATGAGAAACTAGCCGCCTTAAGTGACCAGTTGGTTCGCGATATTTGAAAAAACTGACCGTATTAAATTCCTACCTGGTAGTGCCTGCGGCGCTCTCTCCACATTTCTGAACTTATAATAGCCTGTTCGCAAAACGTACAAACACATTTAAAAAATATAACCTTAGCGAAATGCAGCTCGCACCTGCAACGCACCTGTTGCACGTTTGGATGCAGCACTCGTGCCTACTTTGTTCGCCTGTCGAAAGGTTTCGTGCTCTTTCAACCCGAAACGATTCTTGCGAGTTCATTGTATTTTATGGTGTTTAATCAAAGTTTTGTAATGATTACCTTAAAACGCCAGTTCCGTAGTACTTTCTTATTGAAATTGCAGGTTGGTCCACAACTCTATTTAGCGATTTTCTTTTAGTGAATATAGCGAAATGCAATTTTCGGAAATGGTTGCCATGGATTCCAAACGTAAACAAAGCACAAACGCGTTTTACAAAATAGCGTCTGTTTTGTAATGTACACAAATAAACTAAGCCTATTTTAAATATTAATAAAATAAATGTTTAAAATTAACTTACGTTACATTCCATGAATTTCTATACTGCAAGGGTCATCAATATGCATAAAGATACAGGGTGATCAGTTTAAAAGCGTACCCGTTGGTGTTTCTTATTACCCTTAAATATGACGGATGTGACAACTATTCTAACATTAAAGTATAATTGTTTGAACCATGTTTAAGTGTGGGAGACAATTTCTAACACTGTTGGACTGTTACAACTTTATTTCTGAGGTAAAACAGAAATGGAGACGCACAATGTTACTTAATCCTGTGATAATTTTATTTTTGAAAAACATATTTTAATTCAATTTTTTTACATTATCATTCCTTACAGTAAATGTTACAAATGTTCGCCACCATTTTGAATGCAAACATGAACACGTCGAACAACGTTTTTTGACACACTTCACAGCATTGTTGGTGTTGCTGACGAGAATTCTCAGTTATGATCTGTTTTAATTCTTCGATGTTTTAAAGACTTCTCTGGAAAAACCTATGAAATAATAATGTAAAAATGATAATGATAATGCATATGTAATGTAGGAATGATAATGTAAAACATTTGAATTAAATTTTGTTTTTCATAAATAAAATTATCACAGGACTAAAAAAACATTGTGCGTCTCCATTTCTGATTTACCTCACAAATAAAGTTGTAACCATCCAACAGTGTTGGAAATTGTCTCCCACACTTAAACAATGTTCAAACAATTATACTTCAGTGTTAGAATAGTTGCCGCATCCGTCATATTTAAGGGTAATAAGAAAAGCCAACGGGTACTCTTTTAAAATGAACACCCTGTATATTTATGCTTCTCGTACATTTATACCATTTAACTGTGCTACAGTCGCCGGGAAAATATGATTATATAAATCAAATTTCCAAACTCCCTTTTTTTTTCCAAAAATTCCAAAATCATTTCTTTTTCTCAAAATAATTCACTCAAGCAAATTCTTCTACGTTCACCTTCTTTTCCGAAAATATATCTACTTTCGTTAAATAAAATAGTAAAAAGGGAATATAATACTGAATATTTAAATATAGATCAAGTTAGTTTCATAAATAATTGGAATGCTGGTTGCCATGGTCATTTAAAATAAACTGCAAACAGGTTGCTATATCATGTACAAAGAATCCAGAACAACATTGTAATCGTTCAAAACGGAGTCAAAAGAAAATCGCCATACAGGATTGTGGACCAACCTGCAAGTTGCACCCATTTTTAATAGACAACGTGTCATAGTGAACATAAAGTATTTCCATAAGTTCTGAAGGCTTCTGAAAATATTTATAGAGTGCGGAAATACAGGGAGACTGATAAACCGAAATGATAAATACTTTACTTTTTTTAGAAAAAATTAAAGAAGAGGGAAGATACATACTAACAGGACCATAATAGAAAAAGGGAGAAAAAAACTTTGATAGTTTCATAAAATACTAAAATGAAACAATAATATTTTATTTTCATTAATTAGTACAACCAACGAAAGTTACAAAACAATGACAATTTACAAGTAATAAATCGCATGCCAATTACGCGACATGCATAAATACGCAAACATATGCATATATAAATACATAAGTATGTACATGCTATAAATATATACAATTGTAAAATTTACAGAAAATATACGCTCGAAGCATGATGGCTTCGCTACCTATAAGGTAAAATATCTGTGTTGCCTGGAATGTAGGGTAGGTGCTCCACTGATTGGCATGCTCCAGTCATTGACGTTTATCCCGAAATAATTAATAAATAAGAAAAATAATCAAATCAATTATTTTACATATAAGAATTTTAACATTTTCTGTTAAACACTGGAGCATAGGGTGCTAATAACTGGTAAAATGAATAACTAGCAGTGTCAAACACTGGAACATTGAGTGGGTGTGGAATAAAAATTAATAAAAGAAATAATTGTTATCAAATGTATATATTTTAATATATATGTGGTTCTGAATGTCTTTCATGCCATATGTACTAACTTAAGATTTGATGACTAGAACCTTAAAAACATCAGAGATTGCTCTAAAAGTGTCAATCACTGGTGCGCTTACCCTATCAGACATGTCACTTAAAAGCTTGTGACATGATTTTGTGACACGACATGAAACGTGTTCTCTTAAAACGGAATTTAAAGTGTAGAAATGGGGTGCTAACAGAGGATAAAGTATAGGCAGAGTTCCCAACTTTCATAATTTATTCACGAGCATTTTTAGCCCCGCCTCTTTTTCATACCGGAAATTTTGAAAAATGATTTTCTTCTTATTTAATCGTTGTCACATATTAAAGAGATATAATTTACAAAATTTCTGGTTAGAAAAGAAGTCGAAACTAAAAATGCTCGTGAATAAATTATAAAAGATGGGAACGCTGGGTATAAGCCCCTTTCGTTCAATATTTTGAACCAGAAAGTATGGTCTTTAAGATAAGAACGTACAACCTTGCAGTTTGGCGCTTGTGTACCATTAAGCGGACGTCATGTAATTCAATAAGTAATAGTTATCCCTCTCTCCACAGAATCTAAAACACTTGCTTGAAAAATAAATAAATAAGTCACCAATTAAGATGTTTTGGTAAGAGGTAACAGCCAAAGAGGTATTTACTTAAGGAACATATATTAGTTTACAGTTCATACCTGTTCATACATTAATTTACAGTGAAACGCCGTTAGTAAGCATGTAAACGTGTTACGTTCGAATTATAGCTGGTCTATACATGCAAATTTTATAGGTAATATAACAAATGTGGCTACATCAGTAAATAGAGTACGTGAACAGAAATATATATCGATTTTATTCTAACAAAAAAATTTTTAATAATTTCATGAAAAATTAGTTAGTTAGGTCATCTCCTTATAAATGCAGATCTTTTAGCGGTATCTTAATTGAATACCACTTTTTTATATGGTAAGTTTCAATAATTGTTTGCAATGATTTTCTGCGATTAAATAATACGAAAATTGCCATTAAACAAGTAATATAAAAGAAAATTTTTAAAGTCAATTCCTGCTTACAAACACTGTCGAAAAAGTTTTTTTTTTTAATAATTTTGAATTAGGAAATAAAAAGCGCGCGTGCAAAATAAAATAAAAATAAATATTAAATATATATATATATATATATGTACCATGTTTTAAATTTTCTGATGAATCATAGAGCTCTTACCTATGTGCATAAAATTTTTAAATTGATATT
This sequence comes from Salticus scenicus, assembly GCA_963930645.1. Lineage (NCBI taxonomy): Eukaryota > Metazoa > Arthropoda > Arachnida > Araneae > Salticidae > Salticus > Salticus scenicus. Next base: position 211,047,144 of record OZ005658.1, on the reverse strand, counting down.
GACGTCAATTTTTGTGAGATGCATATTTTAACTTTTTATAGTTTTTTAATGTTCACGTTTAATTAAATGTATTTATTTTTATGTCGAAAGAAAATGAACTCGTAAACTTTTTTGGGCAACAATTAAATTATAGCTAATATTTTAATAGCTCTTTTAACGCTATTAGGATGTTATTATTTTCATATTTTAATTAATGATAAGAAAACTAATAAAAAATTCGAAAATCAGACTTCGAAGTATTGTGTTGTCACCGTGTTCTGAGCAATCGTGAAAGTTTCAAATTTCTAGCTAGTCGGGAAGTTAGTTAAAAATCGATTGTAAAATTTGTACAAGATATATATAGGGAGAGTGTGAACTAATAGTAGAAATTGGAAAAAAAAAGTTATATTCAATTACAATACTGCTCAAAACCATGTAAAATCTAATTTATATGATTCATTTATCTTATGATTCATTTATCTCAAACTTATCTTATAAGTGACAAATTCTACAAAGAAAGAAATTTCAATTAATTGTTTGTTTTAGTTTTAGAAAACCTGTTTCCAAAAATGACCTTTTTACTTATAGTCCAGTTAAATAATATGAATTATTGTTATTTATGTAAATAATAGGAAACATTTTTTTATAAATTTAAAAGGGTTTCTGATAATATTTATAACATGAAAAGTTTTTCATCTTTTGCTTACGAATTTTTATTACAGTTCAGACATTAGAGTTTTCTATTTAATCCCTATTTTGCATACATATATTTATATGGGGATATACATAAGTCTTTTCTTAACAAGATTTGTAAGCTAAAACTTTTCAAAAACCTCCCATTCATAAAGATTTCACGAATAAAGTCATAAATTTTCTATTCATACGTCAAATACCTTAATGTAAGACCCAGCTTGCATAAATCTTCAACGTGACAACAGAAACTTCTTTCAGAAAAACCTTTTTTTATGCAGATGGTTTTAAGCATTTTAAAGATATAGTTTAAAAGTGCCAAAATATTACTTAAGCCAAATATATCAAAAATTTCAGTTCCGTAGTATATTAACGAATTTTGTTAATTTACATATGATTTAATCGTTATTATGGTTTGTGTCATAATGCATACTTTAAATATTCATTCAGAATTTTAATTTATCAACACTATCGAAATATAAAATATCAAATTATTATAGAAAGACAAGAAAAATACCAATCGATTGTGATTAATGACTTTAAAGTTTGTGTACCACTTAAATAAATGTAAGTTGCCGTATATGTTTAATTATTAAGAAATTTGAAAGTATCATAAGTGTAATATTTAACTTTATTATTATATTTATAAAATATGTTTTTTTTTTTTTTTTTTTTTTTTTTTTTTTTTTTTTTTTGCGTGTGTGTTTTTAATAAGGCCGTTTGACTACTCTAGGATCCTAAGAATGATGGGAGCGCCTTTCGTGGAAGTATTTCTAAGGGGTTTTAGCCCATATTTAAGCAAGTTTCGGAGAAAACTACGGAAGGCTCGGAACGGTTAGGCCAACGAGCGCGACCTGGGACCGAACCCGGCTCCTTACGCATGCCAGCTTTCAGCGCCTAACCGTTCGCTGGTAGGCCGCTGGTGGCCTATATATAAAATATGGATTACTTTCATCTAAAAAAATAAATTTTCAATCCTTCGGAATAGGTTGAAATTGTTTTGATGTTATTTTGTTAACTCCTTGAGCTGAAATTTTATGTTTTCATCTATATTTCTTGTTATTATCTATTTTTTATGATGAGTTTTATTTTATAATTTATGTATTTTTTAAAGGCATTAGCATTTATATTTAAAAAAGAATTATTTGGTTTTTATACATTTATACATATTTTCCAAAATTTTAAAAATTTGAATCAGATACATCACCACTCTGATTTGACAAAAACATGGCCTATTAATTTTATACGATTAAATAACGTGAAAATTGCTGTAGAAAATTCCTCATATGCGCTGTTAAAAAAAAAAAAAAAAAAAAAAAAAAAAAGGTATTAAAAAATAAGTAAATGAATACACTCATTTCGAAATAGTTTTTTTTTTTTTTTTTTTTTTTTTTTTTTTTTTTTTTAAGGAAAACAACCTTGTCTCATTTATGAATTATCGCATATTTTCAAATGAATGTCTGCTCAATTCATAATTTATTATAAATATGTTGAACTAAAAGAAGTTCTTTCTTACAAATTTAAGCGAAAAGAGTTCAAACACAAAATTTATTTTCCTCAAATCTCCAGAACTATATTTTGTAGTGGTTTCATCTTGCGCAAGAATACATCTATGAGATTCTATGTTTCGGATATTAGTATTCCCGATGATCGTTGCCAATTTTTGAGCATGTAAATATACACAATAGTAATTACATGAGATTTTTAAATTTGAGTATATTTGCTTCGGAGGCATTCTTGAGTATGTGACATACTCAATTTATTTTATTAATCTTAAGAATTATTTAGTACGGTATCTTGAAGAATTGTTTTGTCATTATTTACTACACATTAATTCATTTTTAAATCTCATTTATTCGATTTAGTTTCAACTATATTTTACTTTATTTCCTCTCTGCCAAAATGGTATTTAGAATGATCTGTTAATGTTAAAATTTTGAATGGAATTAACTTTCAAAAAAAGAAAAAAAAAAAAAGAAAAGAAAAGAAAGAAAAAAAGAAAAAAAATAAAAGAAAAAGAAAGAAAATTGCTTCTATGTAGCACACTGCATCCAACAATCCATTGTATTTTTCTGCTGAAAGACATGCTGGGATCAATCATGTAATCAGTCATGTGATATATCGTATCCAACAATCCATTATATTTTCTTGATGAAAGTCATGCTGGAATCAATCATGTGATCAGTCATATGTGATACATCGTTTCGAACAATACATTGTACTTTTCTACTGAAAGTTATGCTGGGATCAATCATATGATCAGTCATGTGATATATCCATACTTGCCAACATCCTAATCAGTGTTGCGAGATCTGGTGGTATTTTTATTTGGTAATCACCAATAATTATGAGAAGTGATTTTTGATAGACAAAATATACTATCAATCTTCGAAGTGATTAGGCAAACGTTACAATTCAAAATAATTGGTGATTATTGAATAAAAAATGCGTCGGATTTGCAACACAGATCCTAATTAATATTATGTAGTGCTGTTAGTCCTGCCCTTTATTTCACCCCAGTAAATTTTTGAGTAATATTCTCCAAATTCAATTATGATTAAATAAGAAGAAAAATACTCAAAAAAGGTACTGGTGTGAAAAAGAAGGCAGGGCTAACACTACTACGAAATATTAATTAGTATGTTGGCAAGTATGTATATCGAATCTAAATGTAGTCATTGTATGTTTTTATAAAGTTACTGATACATATATCCATACATTATGAATTTCCATGATCCATATAGTAATGCTGATCCATATATAGTCAGCTACTGAAAGTTATACTAAAAATTTTACTAAAGCATTATCAATGCAATATGTTTGTGGGTTATTTATTTAACCAATTATCCGACAAAACATTTTAATTCTATTTTTCTCTTAATTATCCAAATTTATAAGTTTGAGGAAAGGATTAAAGCAAATTTTAAACAATTAAGTATATTGCTTAAAAAGCTACATGTTATCTCATTTCTTGGACTATGGCGGAATGTGCTTTCTTTTAGCAATATAAAAATGCAATATACCTAAAACGAACACTAACAGGTAATGGGTTAATTGTTCAAAATATCAGTCGAATGAGTTTATCCTTTTTAATATGATTTTTTGTCTTTCAATTTTAAAATGTGAGCAAAACTATGTCTGGTATAAGCTATGAATGCATTATTATATCTTTCCATAAATAACCGAAATCTTTCCATTTCAGACGTTTTATCAAATAGCTAGAAAAATTTGTTGACGAATTATCATTAAACTTTGGGCGTGTCATCAGCATGTTATACCTCAAAAATTTCAGCAATAGTTTTGCTGTTAAAGCAAACAGGGGGCGAGTAAAATATTAATGAAAAGCAAAATGTTTGGGATCACCCTGTAAAAAGTATTGTTTAGTATGCGTTCTGGCTCTTGCATGCGATTATGAAATGTCTTCTTATTATCTGTATTCATTTATATAAGACTGCAGCATTTATACATGAAGATATAAAGGATTCTTTAAAAAACTGGAAAAAAAAATCCTTTATTTGATTATAACATGTATTTCCTTGATTATAACATGCAGGGTATTAAACCGAATAGAATGTTATTTTTGGGAAATTTGACATATTACATTAGACACAACATGCTGCAATCAGAATGTAAAACTATTAAATACCCAATAAAATCTGAGCCTTTTTACTAACAAGGAAACATTCAAAATGTGTCGTCTTCAAAAAATATTTAAAAAATATTGATGTGATTCTACTCTTCATAAAATACCAGAAAGTGAAAAAATTATTGGCTGAAACGAATTACAACGACCATAAAAAATTATCAAAATTAAGCATTTTTGGCGATTTAGAGCTGTTAGGCGATAAATTCGCTAGCACTGAGATTGGCGTGTACGAACAGAACCGTGTTTTGCTTCTCCGCCAAGTACTCATAAGCAATCGCCTAACAGTGTGAAATCGCCAAATATGCTTAATTTTGATATTTTTTTGTGGTCGCTGTAATTCAGCTGATAATTTTTTCACTTTCTGGTGTTTTATGAAGAGTAGAATCACATTTTTTTTTTTTTTCAATATTTTTTGAAGACGACACCTTTTGAATGTTTCCTTGTAAGTAATTTTCAATCTTTTACTTTTTTTTTTTTTTTGCATAATTTAGTAGCCAAATATCTATAGCCTATACCGAAAATCCTAAGCAAATACTGTTAAATTCCTAAAGTTATAATGATTTGTGTTACTTTTTTTTTTTAAGAAACCGTTGTATCTCCATGAATGTATAAATATATGCCGTATAAAAATTATACAGATAATTAGTAAAAGCTATGTAATCATGTGCTACAGCCGAAACGTATTTCTAGTATTACTTTTTACAGGATGATCCAAAACATTTTGATTTTTGATTAATTTTTTAATAGGCCCCCTTTAACTCTTCGAGGTAAGAGTTTTGCTGAAATATATGAGATGTGTTCTTTATGCTCCTAAAATTTCGAATTAATCGTTAAAAATTTCTCTAGATATTTGACAAATTGTCTAAATTCGAAAATATCCAAATACTTATTGATAGGTAGTGTATGTAATTAGTATATAGTATTTAATTACAATTAGTGGCAACAACACACTGATTATTTTAGATAGTTCAAAATTAAATCTTAAGGTTAAATAAGAACCTAAAAAATTTTTGCAATATATCTTTTAAACATAAAATTATTATGACATTCTCTATTTTAAGACTGAACTATAATCCAAAAATGTTATAAGAACCTTCAAAGGGAATTTCCGATACGTCTTTATACTCCCAAAATTTCGAATTAATCGTCAAGTATTTCTCTAGATATTTGACAAAATGTCTAAATTCGAAAACATCAAAATACTTATTGGCAGATAGCGTATGTAATTACTATAAAGTATTTAATTACAATTAGTGGCAACAACACACTGATTATTTTAGATAGTTCAAAATTAAATCTTAAGGTTAAATAAGTACCTAAAAAATATTTACAACATATCTTTTAAACATAAAATTATTATAACATTCTCCATTTTAAGACTGAACTATAATCCAAAAATGTTATAAGAACCTTCAAAGGGAATTTCCGATACGTTATGCATTTTAGACTGCAGTTTCGGTAAAAACAACAGACATTCCTCTGAAATGAAAAAACTTTTCTAAAATTCTTTCTAAGCCTTGTACTCATCCATCAATTTCTAAAAAGTTAAAGTACTTAGAAACGTGTATTTGATCTCAAAGAAAAGATGAGAATGATTTTTTTTTTTTTTTTTTTTTTTTTACGAAAAGATAAGAATATTTTACTAACGTATTTTTAAAAATAGGTCATATAATTACTATGTGCATGTTTTTCTAAAAAGCTTGTCTTCATCTTTCATTCTTTAAATATTCATCTTAGATATATACTATAAATTGGAAAATCAAAAATAAAGGATGCAAAATTCATATATATATATTATTATTATTATTAAATATTATCACTTTTATTAAATTAGTTAATTAATTTATTTATTTAACCAATTTATTATTAAATTAATATAACACTGCTCGGCATGAAAATTGCCTCTGACACCATTTCAGCATATTCTTATGTAAAATGACCACCTGAATCCGAATATGACCACTATTTTGCCCAGTCACCCACCGTTTTCTAGATACACCCCCTCCCTCATTTTTACCATTGTTTGGTAATTTGATACACATTAGTTTGATTTGGAGAGGAAGGATGATTATTTTAACTGTTAAATGTCTTTTGACCTTAGGAGCTACAGAGGTAGAAAGTTCTAAAACACAAACATTTGTAGTAAGGAGGAAATTTGAGGGGATTTGTGCCCAGAGAACAAAAAAAAAATCAATAAAAACAATCAGTTTCTTTTCTTTTTTTTTTTTCGCAATATTTCTCCTATTCTTTACATATTCTAGCTTCCAGTTTGTCATTTTCTTACCAAAACACTCCAAATAATAAAAAATTATACAGTGAAATTTTTTCAAAATGTTGGTGAGTGGCGTAAAGTCTCAAAGCCCTCGCAAGAAAGTTTGACTGATTCTCTGTAACTCCCACGTTAAATGTTTTGGGCAATAAAACATGAACAGTAAAATATCCTGCTTTGACACGTGTTAAAGGTCATTGCTCTTATCATTGTAGTCGCCAGTCGTTATCTAACTTTAGTACACACTTTGCGATAAGAGAGTGAACTTTATGGTGCTCACGACGGTGGTGATCTTGTGTGTCAATTCTATGCATATATATATAGAGAGAGAGAGAAAAAATGCTTTCAACTACTTTTGTAATGTATGCTAATTCCATTATGTTGAATGCAGCATAAGCGCAATAAAATGCGCATAAATAAAAAATTGTCCATAGACTCTAATGTCACGAAATTCTTTTATGTGTCTCTGTAAATGAACCATAAACCTTGTATAAACCAGTAAAAACTATTCAAATTATTGTATGTTTCTTTTTACGAATGATTGTTGGAAATTTAACATAATTTGGTTGATTACGTAAGATTATCGGAACACTTTTGTAAGTTCCTGTATATTAACTATGCAACTTAAGCACACATATTTTCTACAGAAAAATACCTTTTTAAACCCTCTATTTAATCTTAAACATCTCAATAATGTGCACCAATTTCATTTTGTTGAATGCAGAGTAACGATGCTAAAACACGTTTAAACGAAATTTTTCCCATAGGCCGTATTGATAAGAAAAACTTTTGTGTATCCCTGTACACGAACTGTTAACAGCATACACACTCAAAACTATACAGCTACTTCTGTATATCTCATGACCATGCGCATAAAATTCCAAGCTAATAGCGTGATATTTGCGGCCACTACCGTCTGACAGACACATAGACAGACAGACGGAACCTAAAATCTTTTTGAGTCTCCACATGGAAGCCTCCACTGACTTTTCGGCAATTATGCAGAGGAATTTCCTGCACGCCATTCTTTGAGCTTATTTGGCTACTTTTTAACTACCCTGTATAAATTATAAAAGCTTTCTGTACGTATATTTAGCCCAGTAAAAAGAAGTAAAGAAAATCTAAATAAATAAAATTAACACAAAGGCATGTACTATTCAACCACAGCTACAAACATATCTAAATTCTTTTATGTGTCCATGTGTGATTTTTACTTTCCGAACACTATAGTGAGGAAAGTATTGTAATCATGTCAAAAATCCGAATTTGAGATTTTGATGTTTCTATACGTTTCAAGGTCCAATGAGTCCGTTTTCACTATTTTTGCGATGATGTATGTATGTGTGTGTGTATGTATGTGTGTATGTATGTGTGTATGTCTGTGAGTGAACACGCTAGCGTCTAAACGCTTCGTTCGAATAAGCTAAAAGTTGGTACGTATGTTGTAAGTCACCATAGTACGAACCCTATAGATTTTGGTGAATCTAGCACTTATAGTTTTTTTACAGGGACACAAAGAAGAATTCTTTATCATTACGGCCTATGGGACCAAAATATTAAAAGTGCGATAGCATCTAAACGCCTTATTCAATTGAGCAAAAAATTTATACACATATTATAGGTCACAGGTACTCAACCTGTGTAGATTTTGGAGAATCTAGGACTTATAGTTTTCTTACAGAGACATAAAGAAAAATTCTTTATCATTATGGCCAATGGGGCCAAATTTTTAAAAGTGTGATAGCGTCTAAACGCCTTATGAATCTAAACAAAAAAATTGTACACATGTTATAGGTTACAGTTGCACGAACTGTATAGATTTTTGTGAATCTAGCACTTACAGTTTTTTTACAGGGACACAAAGAAAAATTCTTTATCATTATGGCCTATGGGACCAAATTTTTAAAAGTGCGATAGCATCTAAACACCTTATTCAATTGAGCTGAAATTTTATATGAATATTATAAATCACAGTTGCACTAACTATAAGCATTTTGGTGAATCTAGCATTTATAGGTTTTTACAGGGACACAACGAAAAATTATTTATCATTATGATCTATGGGCTCAAAGATCAGTAGCGTTAAATAAAACATCGTGTAATATATGGAGAAAAATACTCAAACACTCTATTATGGTTTTCTCCCTTTTGTTTGTTTAACAACTCCTCTTTCTTTACTTTATCTACAAAACTGTTAATTACTCAATGTTCGGAAAGTCGAGTGGAGTCACTCCAGATTTTTTTCCATAAAGCATTCTAAAACGTACTTTTGTGTATGTATAAAAATATAATTTCATTATAAATAATATAGTGTAAAGATGTTAAAAAATATTTTTTTTTTCTCCCACAAACTTAATGCATTTTAAACATTTATATGTCTTTGTACGCAACCATTTGTTTGGTTTCTACAAAAAAGTAAATAAAGCACTAAATAAATAAATAATATTAAAATATCATCGCAATATGATACAGATCAGACTTTAAATTCAAAAATGAATAATTTCTGATAATATGCATTTTTAAGTTATGCTGATAAAAATCTAATTTCTACAAGTAGGAAAAATTTTTGCTGATTAATTTCTAAAGCAAAGCAGGTTTTTTGCTGATTAATTACTACAATAAGGAAATTTTTTTGCTAATTAATTACTACAGCCTTTTTCTTCTGATTAATTGTTACAACAAAGAAAATATTATAATTTCGAAGGCAAACAATGGAGTAGAAAGTGAATCATATCTAGTATGTTGTTGCCATCACAAGACTTCCTTCGATATTTTTCTCATACAAATTCTGCAGTACAAAACATTTATTATAATTAGTATTTTTAAAAGCTATTTTCCATCATAGGTATAGTAATTTATATAGATCTATCATCCCATTGTTATCATGCAAAAATTTTTGATGCCGAAAAATTTTTTTGGCATCAGCCATACAGTGGTATAGAAACCATTGAAACTCGGCAATTGTAATAGAATAGAATAGAATTGTTGATGAATTTTCAAAATGCCGAAGTATTGCGTCTTTTGATTCTTCTAATAAACTTATGAAAAAAAATGGATAAGTTATCATAAAAGTAAATTATATTTGACTAAATTATGAAAAATATAATTTTTATAATCAGTTGCTTTGTTGTTATTATGAAATAAAAACTGGTTTGATTTTTAATGGAATACGTTTTCTAAAGTTTAATATTTTTTAAGATTTTATATTAGTAAGTAATATAGAATTTTCAGAATTTTTTTAAATATAGATAGCAGCGGCGTAGGTAAAGAACGTTAGTTTTAGTATATAAAAAGAGTTCAACTTTAAATGTTAACTGAATTAATAAAAGAAAAAGAAAAATGAATTGAAATTGTATTTGTAGTTTTTCATTCACGTTTAGTACATAAATTATTCATAAATTTTATTTTCTAAATTATCTGTGTGTATTCATTCGGAAAAAGACGGCCATATTGTGGACTTTTCTCCGAGTAAAAAGGAATCTTTTTTTTTTTTTTTTTTTTTTTTTTTTTACCGAATGGTCAATCTATGTCTTATTACTATATCTATGTTTTCCATAGAGAGCGCAGACGAGTTTCATCTCAGAGACGAACATAACACCGAATGTCGAAAGAAAGGGTTTTTTGTATCCGATAGATGACATCTAAAAAATATATGTCTTTTTTTCCAGATTTCGATAACATTGTTTTAAATTGTAACAGACTACTTTAAATTATCATTTTGTTTTAAATTATTCAACCACCCGTTTTAAAAAAAGTATGGAGTTCTTTTGAAAAATGCTCAGATTGAAAATTTACTTCCATGGGGGCGGGGGGTTGAAGCGATGCACATTTACAAGAAATATTGTAGTTGATATATATAACTCTTTTAAATTTTAAAACAAGAACGAAAAATTTTGTGGTACGTGTTGATTAGTAACACTTTCCAACTGAACGCACTTGTTGTATCGTATAACTTTTAACGATCTTTGCCTACGTTTAAACACAACGGACAGACAGAAGATTTGAAAGGCATACAGATAGAGTGATTGATTTCAAAATCACCCTTAAACATTGTTGGAAAGTGTTAAAAATGCTTGACGCAAAAGAAAATGCCGCACTTAAATTCTAATTGTATTGGGTATTGTATCTGAATACTTTAATATAGCCCTGTGCATCTGAAGGTTAACCATATCATACACTATACAAAGCTTATTTTAGTATATAAACAATAAAATTTACTTTTTTTATGATTTTTTGAGAAAAAAACTTATTTAAAAGTGATTTATAAAAATGTCTGTCCTAAAACTGAATGAACTGGCATTTTTTGGATGTCCCTGTACACATACCGGTTTCACAGGACCTATTAATGCCATTTTAAATGGGAACATTCCATGGTGAACTTGAATATTACATATCATTTTAAAAAAATCAGGAAATATTTACGGACGCTGGAAGCGGGCAGACGGACAGATAGACATATGGACAGTCGGACAGATAGATGCACAAATTGAAATCATATTAACACTTAAAATTTGTTAGAAAATGTTAATAACGCTTAACATAAATGAAAATGCAATACTAGCAAATTTCCAATAATAACCTTTAATACAACTGAAAATTTTTGTGGGGTCCTGTAAATAAAATGCTAATCTTAATATTCTTTTATGCATATGATTAATCTATTTCAATTTCATTAAGGTTTAAGCAAAGTAAATGTTGTTAAAATTTGGTTTATAGAAATATCTTTCACAAATGCTTTGGAATACTTTCGGGTGTACACAAACCAGCGGTGTAATTTGCACCATTTTCTATAAAATACATCCGATAGTGGACTTAATTAACATATTTCAATTTCATTACGATTTGTGAAAAGTAAATGCATTAAAATATTGTTTATATAAATATATCTCATAGAGCACAATACTTTGGAATACTTTCGGGTGTCCCTGTACATAAACCAATTAAGGTATTCACTCCATTTTCAGTAGGGAACATCCGATAGTGTTATTGAATAATATATATCAGTTTCAAAAAAAAATTCATGTATATTCACGGAGTTAAAGCGCGAACAGACAGACAGACATACAGGCAAACCGAAGTTATTACCACTTTTCAATCTTGTTGGAAAGTGTTAATGACTGATTAAACATAATTCTCATTATATAAAAGGTAACAAACCACTTTAAAACACGTAGATAAAATATTTTTATTAGAAAAACGACACAAAGTTTTTCGCCATTATAACAATAGCATCATCAGGTGTAATTGCGTTACATAGAACTAGCAATATATAAACAAGAGAAGTTCAAACGGTTTAAAGTTACGGTTACAATAAAAAAATTTTAAAGTTACGGTTACAATAAAATTTTTTTCATTTCAATATCATTTTCAATAGATTATTTTTCCCTATGAGTACAACGTGGGCCATATTTTATGAAGTGATGCAGCATCCTTGGAGTTAATAACTTTATTGTACTTTAAAAAAATTTTATTGTAACCGTAACTTTAAACCGTTTGAACTACTCTTGTGTATATATTGCTAGTTCTATGTAACGCAATTACACCTGATGATGCTATTGTTATAATGGCGAAAAGCTTTGTGTCGTTTTTCTAATAAAAATATTTTATCTACGTGTTTTAAAGTGGTTTGTTACCTTTTATATATTATATATACACGTGAAATGTTTTCTAATTTTAAACTTTTAATAGTTTTTAATCTTAATTATAATTCTCATTGTACACATTTATACGAACTTTTATCCTATATTGCAATACTTAGAATTACGAAGAAACGGGATTACGAGTATAACGCCACTTGTTGACCGATATACCCAAAACCTTTATTACCAATTTAAGTCAAGATCAAACTAAATGTAAATTTATATTGAATTTGGTTCATTGATTCGTGAGTTAGAGCGTTACAAAATTTTATTTACGCATAAACAAACAGACATTTTCAAAAGAGGAAAAAAATGTTTAAGTCGCGTTTTGGATATCTAAAACGCGTATACCCATCAAAAACCAAAAAAATCTTTTACTAATTCAATTCTTCCTTCTATTGAATATCGAAAGAAGTAAAAATCTATCTATTTTTGTGTAAGGTAAAGACTATTTTATAAAGGCTAATAAAATAATTAAGAAAAAGAAATCTGTGAAAAATGAAATAATGAATCATCAGAGATATTTTCTATTACTTTATACAGCTAAAGTTTTGATAGATGGAGCTAAATTAATCTTCAGAAAACCATTAATTTTTCTTTCTCACAACCTAAAGTCATTCCCGCAGAGCAATTTATCAAAAATTTCAAAGAAAAACCTGCATTAAGAAATAAAAATATATAATATGTATTGTAAATAAAAGATATAAAAATTTTCTAAAAGTAGTCCCAATTCAAACTGAAACAAGGATAAGCCAAAGAAAATAGAGTGATCATTGATAGAACAATCCATTATGAAATGATTTCATTTCAGTCCATCAGAAAAAGTATTAAAAGTCATCATTTTCTTCAAATAATGGTTGGCCTTTATATTAATTTCAATGTCAAAAGGATATAAAACTACTTCAAAAGTGTCACTATATAAAAAAAAGTAAATAAATAAAAGTAACTTTCGTACAATTTATAAAATCTTATTTACTTTTAAATTTTAAGATATTTCAAGAATTACTGATTATTATTACAATTATGATTATTATCATTTTATGTATTTTCTGATCTTTTTCCTGGAAACTTTGAAAGTATGCAGAGATCAAAAAGTTCCTATAATTTTACGTGCGTTTTATTGTATTGTCACCACTCTATTTAAAAAGAAATTTTTCTTGAAGAGATTTCGAGAGATGGATGAGTGCCGGGTTCCTGAGGTCCAATTTGACCCCACGTCTCAGCGACCAGAAGTAGATATCAGAGTTCAATTAGGATCGTGATGACTTACAATATATATATATATATATATATGTGTATGGGGAAACGGCTGGGGCTGACAAACAAGGAACATAATTCTGAGCTCACACAGAAGAAATATTTTATGCTATAACATTACTTAAAAATATGCAGTTCTGAAATAGTGGTGGCAGTAAATAGCACTTTAAATTCTAAGGGTCCTGTAACCCCCGACGAATATAACACTGTGATAAAAGCCTTTTCACATGTTCCGTCTTTATAAATATACGTAATCTAAAATTGATGCCTATAGTAAGTTATATGTGGAAGATTTTGGATAAATCAGGGGTCTGTCCAGACTTTTCACACAGGGTCCTGTTTTTGTGAAATTGTGAAAATTTCTACACATAATTTTGTGTATCTAAATTTAGTGTGAAAATAAAGTTCTGAACTTTTTGGCTAGGGTCCTCTTTTTGTGAAATTGGGAAAAATGTAATTTTGCAAAATAAAATTACAATTAAGGTTTCATTTTAGAGAATGACAGTTCCATTTTACAGAACTAAACTCACATCTATGCATAGAAGCCCTTTATGAATTAGAAATTGAATGTCAGCTTTTTGTGAAAAATACAACAAAACACGTGTGATTATTCAGGCAGTCTGTTCGTTCCACTGTAGATTAGTTTTGAAAATGAAAAGAGATTTATCAAAGGTCTATTTTTGAGGAGAAAAATTTTGTGAAGGGTCCTGTTTTAGTATAAATAATTTTGTGAAGGGTCCTGTTTTAGTATAAATAATTTTGTGAAGGGTCCTGTTTTAGGATAAATAATTTTGTGAAGGGTCCTGTTTTAGGATATATAATTTTGTGAAGGGTCCTGTTTTAAGATATATAATTTTGTGAAGGGTCCTGTTTTAAGATATATAATTTTGTGAAGGGTCCTTTAACGGACCCAGGTTTACCTCTGGACAGATCCCTGTAAATGTTTATGTAATTGTGTGTTTAACTTATCAGATTTCTTTATCAAAGTAAGTAAATTAATTTGAAAAATACTTTTAAAATCTAGGAACCGTTAAAAACGTATTACTTTATTCTATACACTCACAGAAATAACATACTCAATTTTGACGATTCAGACATCCTCGGGTTTAATTTCGTTGTTTTTGACAACCATTTCGTCAAGCGATCACGTGATTTTTGAGGAACCGTGAACTCTCAAATATTTGACGAAACTGTTTACTCACAATAGCATGTGCTAGCTTTCATTACCGCCATATTTTTTTTTTCCTGTGTCGTTTCGACTTTACGTTACAAGGACTTTTATTTGCCGGCCTGGTGGTTCGGTCGGTAGAGCGCTGCCTTCTGGATTCTCAGGTCTCGGTTTCGAATCCCGGATCGGGCATATATATTTGTGATGTCCTATGTGTACGAAATATTGTATGCGCTTGTTTCTGTAAATTTCTGTAAAAAATATTGATCAATTGAGACATAAGTCATTGTAACTATAGATCTCAAAGCTGTCAAATAAATGTCCAAATGACTTTTATTTGTTTGCTCTGTTTTATCTATAATTTCATTAAATATAATTAGGATTTAATGTCTAAAGCAACGAACTTGCAGGTAATTTTATAATTCTATAATTTGCATTTTATTCTGTATCAAGAAACTAGAGTGAAAAAATGTATCTTTACTTTTGACGAAATCCGTATGTTCAAACAAGTGGCGAAAGTAATTTTCTCAATTTGACGAAATGTTCGCACGGAGCAAATCCCTAGAAACACTTCGTCAAAATTGAAGAAATTTTCCTGAAATTTGAGTATCGATTTCTGACAGTGTAGTCATAAGAAGAAAGTAGTGCAATCCCGATTTTTTTCGCTTCCAGTATTTGATGGATACGTATTAAGATATTCTGAACCATATGCAAACGTTTTTGAAATAATGTCTGTCTTTCTACGTCAATGTCAAAGTAAATATTACCAATAACTAATTCAATGAACTTCATGAAATTTTGTATTTAGTTGCTCCTCGACACAGAATTTTATCAAATTTTAGTGCATATTGCTCAAAAGATAGCGCTGATACGCTAAAAATTCCATGTTTAACGAGAAAGCTATATCTCAGTTTCCAAAGAGTACAACTGCATGAAATTTGATATATGAAATGGTAAATATGAAAAAATATGCTGATTAAATGTGAGTGCATATCAGCAAATAGGTAGCGTTGCTATGCTCTAATTTTCCCAAAATATGGAAAGGTTATATTCAAACTACTATACTATGTAAATGCGTCAAACTTTCCATAAAAGTTTGTTGTTATAGAAAACTACGACTGACTTGATTCGGAGGATGATAGGTGGCGCTGTTATGCATAAATTTTAGCAATTTACAGGAAGAAGTTATAATTTGTATCTCAGGTGAACCCTTCTATAAAGTAATTATCATCAATATCTCAGCTCAATCTTATCAGTAAATATCACTTAGATCAAAATAGCAGAGAGAAAGTTGCTCATCTATGATATCGTTGTAAATTTGAATTTTTTTTTTTTTTTTTGGAAATTCTTTCAAAGAGGCTTAGTAAGTTGATGAAATGTTAGTTTTCTGCATTTCTAGTTTCTTTTAGCATTAAAATAGACTAATTTCCCCTTAAAAACCCATTAAAAACATCCAATAAGGCAGGTAATTGGTTTGGCGCCAAATTTGGTGACTTTTCCCCATGACGACTTTTTGGCAACTTTTGGCGAGAAAATACTTATCGATATACCAAAGATAGACGCAATGACGTGATTGGTTCACGCGTTACGTGAAATTTCTAGATTTTTGTTGTTTGAATGATAAATCCATTTTTCAACTTTAAATTGATAAAGTATTTCAAAAGTTACCGTTATAACAAATTTTCAAGCGGCCGCCATTTGGAAACAGTACAGAGGAACAAGTTGCCCAGCAAACACATCCAAGATATTTGAAGCATAGGTCACTGTCAAACTGTGGTTCAAATCTGTGCCGTGTTTCAAAAGTTATTATTATGGTAAATTTTCAAGTGGCAGTCTAAGTGGCTGCGACTTGGAAACAAAATGGCGAAACAACTTGCCCAGCGAAATCATCCAATATAAATGTATGGTAAGTTCATTGTCCAGTTCTAGTTTAAATTAAATCAGTATTTCAAAAATTATCGCCATAAGAAATTTTCAGGTGGCACCACTTGGAAAAAAAAAGCGGAGTGAGATGCCCAGAGAACTTATCTGAGATATTTGAATGATAAATCCACTATCCAAATTTGATGCGAATTGATTCAGTGTTGCTAAAGTTACCATAATGACAAATTTCTAGTGGCCGCCACTTGGAAATAAAATTGCGGATCAAGTCACCAAGTGAACTTATCTTAGATATTTCAACCATAAGTTCACTATCCAACTTTTATTTGAATTAGTTTAGCATTTTAAAAGGCATCGTGATGGCATATTCTCAAGTGGCAGTGTGATTTCAAGAGGCTGCAACTTAGAAACAAGATGTCGGGACAAGTTGCCCAGTGAAAACATTGGAGATAATTATATGATAATATCACTGTCCAAATTTGTTTCGATTTGGAGTATTATTTCAGAAGTTATCGTGTTTTTAAATTTTCAAGTGGGGGCCTGATTCCAAGTGGCCCGCTTAGTATAAAATATCCGGTACTTTCCCAAAAAATGACGGTTGAAGTTCATTAATAAACTTGGTTGAGACCCTTATACGGTCTACGTATGCATCAAAATTCAATCAAATTCGGAATACGCTTTTTACAATGTGAATTTGAAATTTTCAAATGGTCTCCACTTGAAAACAAAATGGCGAAGCAACGTGATTGGAAAACTCATCCAAAATATTTATAAGTTCACTGTCCAAATTTCGTTCGATTTGGAGTATTATTTCGGGAGTTTTCATGATTTTAAATTTTCAAGTGGAAGCCTGATTTCAAGTGGCCTTGCTAACTTAAGATATACTCCACTTTGTTAAACATGGCGGATAAAGTTCATTAATAAACTTGATTGAGACACTTATATGGTCTATGTATACATCAAAATTCAAAGCAATTTGAAATACGCTAAAATGTAATATTAAAATTTTCAAGTGGTCTCCACTTGGAAACAAAATGGCGTAGCAACTTGGTTAACAACTCATTCAAGATATTTATAAAATAAGTTCACTGTCCAAATTTGGTTCCATTTAGAATTTTATTTCGAAAGTTATAGTGATTTTAAATTTTCAAGTGGTAGCCTGATTTTAAGTGGCCCCACTTAACTTAAAATTTCCGCCAATTTGTTAAAAATGGCAGATAAAGCTCATTAATAAATTTCATTGAGACCCTTATGTGGTCTATATTTACATCAAAATTCAAGAAAATCCGGCCTTAAATACGCTTTTTTGCAATGTGGATTTTTGAAAACAAAAAGTCGGAGCAACTTGGTTAACGAAACTCATCCAAGATATTTATAAGATAAGCTCGCTGTCCAAATTTGGTTCGATTTGGAGTATTATTTAGGGAGTTATCGTGATGACAAAATTTTCATTATAGATAGATAGATAAACGAAGTGATTGCAATAGGTCGATTTCTAAAGAAATCAACCTAAAAGTGTCTATCATGTCTGATCACCAATAAAATTTAAATTTCCTTTCACTTTAATAAATATATTTATTTTATGTTGTAGACGAAACGTAATGTACGAACTGTAATAATATAGCTATATATATATATATGTATATATACGTAAATATGCGACAAAATTGATATTAATTAATGGTATTGCATGATGATGAATAAAAGCTTTGTTTTTAATGAAATAATTCATTACAAAAACAGCGGTTAAACTACATCTTGTTAGATAAATTGCTATAAGGCCTTTTTTATTGTACTTACTAGTTTTTGGTTAGTTTAGCCCTTTGAAATTATTCGATATATTTTATAATTTCTATGGAAATATAGTTTCTTAATTAAAATGTATTTATAAGATTAATTTTTTAAGATTATAATATATTTAAAATAATAATACCCCCTCCACACATACACACGCATAATAAATAAATAAATAAAAGTAAAGCGGTATATGAATTAAATGATTAATCCTTTAACTAAGACTATAGTTAAGAAGCGATTTCACAAGTGTGCCTTCCATCCTAATAGTTGTGAACAGACAAATCGTTTTTTTAAATGACAATTTTTACGTCCACCTATTTTTCTATCTGAAACAGTAAGCACCGCCTATTTAGTTCATTTTCCGCTCTAGTATTTGCTTAAAGGATTAAAAATTGATCACCAGTAATCGATGAGGTAAATGCCACTTGCATATATTCTTGCCAAAGTAAATTAAAGGGTTTAACACGACGAATACGCAAAGTCACTTTTTCTTTTCTTTTTCTATATTGTGTTGTTTTAGAAGCTGAAAGAGAAAGTTTGTTTTCTTTAAAAAACAAGAATTCTTGTTTGCAATCACAAATATCTTAAAATCATCTTTTTTTTTTTTTTTTTTTTTTTTTTTTTTTTCTACATTTTTGACATTGTTGTTGTATATATTTTAACCCGCTATTAAAAATTAACCCTCGGTTTCCGAAGATGGGGCCATTTTGACCCCATTTTGAAGTTGAAATTTAGTTAAACCTGCCTCATTCAAAAAATGCGCTAATTCGCCAGAGATAGCAAACGTAACTAGTAAAATGTTGCAACTTCTAAACGACAGAAAAAGGCAAGGTGCTGGTGATTTTCGCCAAACGGTGCTGGTGATTTTCACCTGAAAGCAATTTTTCTGCAGTAGCGCCTTGATCTTGGGAAAGCGAGGGTTAAATATATTTTGTTTAATTTCCTCTGTTACTTTTTCAGATTTTCTTTTTACTTTTTAATGCAAAAATTCATAAGAGATGGCCCCCTAAGCTTCTCAAAAAAAAAAAAAAAAAAAAAAAAAGAAAGAAAGAAAGAAAGAAAGAAAAAGAAAAAAGAAAAAGATTTATTTTTAGCTCAAAAACTAATAAGTGGAATGAGCTGCAAATTTGCAAACCCATATTTTTCAGCATTATGATTCATTTTATGTAAAAATTAATATAGGTCATAAATCATATATTTTTTAATGCAAATTTATAAAAATTCTTCTTAATTTAAAATATTTTTTCTGAATCAAAAGTAATGAAGTATTGTGATTTGTTTTTTTCACTGTATCCCTTAAATATTTGTGTATATATAGGGTGTTCCATAAGTTTGTAGACATTTTAAAAGTCCATAACTATTGAATGGATTGACAGAAATGAATGCGGTTTGCGAAAAATCGTTCTTGTGAAGGAGGATTTTTTTGGTAAAGAAAATTTTTTAATTAAGCTATTTGTTGTTAGAAGACAGTGTGCGTGACCAGGTCACACATTTTCATGAAAAACTGTACTTATTCGCATGCAAATGTTTACAGGCATATAAATCCTATTCTGTGTGTCCATCGTCACCACAAATTACAGTTTGTAAACGAGTTATAACACTGCTAACTGCAACTTCAATCGGCGGTTCTTACCTGAGGGAAAATATCTTCACCAATAACGCTTTATCCACAAAGTCAGCATCGAAATTAAAGCTTCATGTATGCACAAGTAGGAAGCAAAATAAAAAATAAATTTTTCTAATCGCAAAATTGTGCAAATTATAGGACTTTCATTTCCATATTTTTCTTTCACATCCGTGAGAAAAATTTAACTATCGTCGACAAGAAATTTAATTATATTTTTTTTCTTTATTTAATTATATATTTTTTTTCCTGTTCACGAGAATGATTTTTTTCGCAAACCGCTTTGAATTCTTTAGTTCATTCAATAGTTACAAATTTTTAAAATGTCTACAGACTTATGGGACATCCTGCATATATATATCAAGTTATTTTCGTGAAGGTATTAATAAAAGTATGCGATATCAATTTAACATCAGCACTTTCAAATTGTGAATGCTTATAACTATATAAAATAAGTAAAATATACAAACAATACACTTTTTTGCATTGGTGCGTCCCCAGAAATTTAAATGCAAAATAAAAATGGGACATTACCATTGAAAAAAAAATCAAAGTTGGTGTGCGTTTTAATATGTAGACGATCCCCAATTCAAAATATCACTTCATTTTTAAAAATGCTCACAATTCCCTGCCGAGAATGACACCAATTATATTTTTCTACATCGAACAACGACAATACGTCGAATGTTGCGTTTTTTTTTTTTTTTTCCTCGACTGTACATTATTGCACTTTCTATACAGTGTGATTCGCTACCGACGCGACAAACTTACAGGAGATATAGGGGACACAAAGACGATTCGGAATCACATAGCAATGCACGGACGGAAATGCAATTTTAACGAGATAGGGTATTTTTTAGCCCTTTTACAATCGTTTAATGACACAACCGAATGGTTCTAACTTTTATTGAATTCAAGACCCTTGTGTTAAAAATAAACATTCGTATGACAGGCATTTTGATGCACTTGATAATTCATTTAAAATAATATGAGGCTAATTGATGTTTTCTAGATCTCTAAAATATCAAGAAAGCAAGAAACAGGGGGCGTGGTCAAATTCTGCGGATTTTACGTCCACAAGATTTATTGGGTTAAAGGCTATCACAGGAAAACTTTCAACAGCCACTTGAAGAAGTAATAGGATGAAAACTATGAATACATAGTGATCGCGAAATGACATTTAAAGTTCCAAAAGCTTAAAATAAGTTATGAATTTCCTAATAATTATACCCCCTAACAAACCCCATATCTCGTTCGTATCAGTGTTGCTAAATTTAAGGACATTTTTATTCAATATTCACCACTAAATTTTAACTCTAACGGTTGCCTAATCACTTCGAATGTTATTTGTCCATTGTATATATCAAATATCATTCTTCTAGATTATTGGTGAGAGTTCAACAAAAATGTCCCTAAATTTGGCATGACTAGTTAGGATTACATTTCCAACGCTGCCTTGTTATGTGATCTCGAATCGTCTTTCTGCCCCCTATTTATTCTGTAAGTTTGTCGCACCGGTAGCGAATCATCCTTGCATATTTTTTTTGTACTATTCTATTATTTTAATGAAAAATATTTGAAAATATAAATTTTCTTGTGACATTGAGTAGTAGTTTAGGCATTAAAGCCAATCGACTAGGAAAATATCCTAGGCCAGTGGGGAATACTCTTAATGTGAGAATTTTTGTATGAGGTTCTCAGTCTTATTGTCTAGCATTTCGGAAAAAACTATGAAAAATTAAGAACGGCTATACCGACGAGTATGACCTGGAATCGGGCTGAGTACCCCCCCCCCCCCCTCGTCTACCAACTTTGAGAGCATATCCTCTCGGTCCCTAGCATAGGTGTTCTAAGATGGGTTTTATACGCTAAAATATAAATTGTTAGATATCAAAGGTCTACATAAATTGAAAGGAATTTCAATATGCGTCAATTTTGCATGACAAATTTTACTATCTAACATACGCTAATTATTAGCATTTCAACACTTGCGCACAAAATGGTTAGGACGAGCAGCTGCCTACACTATCTACATTCTACATAAAGGCGAAGACGGCGTACAGTGGGTTTCTAATTCAAAAATATCATTCAGAAGCTCATTTTGTTTTTCTTGGCATTAAAGTCGTATTATGTGTTATAAAAGAAGACTAAAAACCTAAATACACTCATCTTGACTCCACTGGCATAGGATCTGGGTCTTCGAAAATCAGCATTTGTCGTTTCATACATTTGCTACAATTATTTATCACTATTAAATATTTGTCATGCCATTATGAAAAAAAAAAAAGAAAAAAATACAAGAGCGTCCTCCTAAAATACAATGCAGTATTTTATTGACTTTGCGACAGTAATATTTGAGAAAATGGTTAGGACGAGTAACTATCAACACTGTTTACATTTTGTGTAAAGGCGAAGAGGGTGCACAGCGGGTTTATCATTTTTAAAATATCATTTAAGAGCTTTTTTTTTTTTGGTCAGTGTGTGTGTGTATGTGTTAAGGTCGTTATATGCCTAAGAAGACTAAACACCTAAAACTCATTGGATGGAACTCCAATGCCATAGGATTTGGCTCTTGAAAATCGGCGTTTTTCGCTTCAAACATTTGCTGCGATTATTTTTTGCTATTATATGGCTGCCATGGCAGGATGAAATCAAAAAGTGTAAGACCGTTACTCTAAAATAAATGCAGTATTTTAGTGTTTTTGCGATACTATTATTTGAGAAGATTGAAAGGTGATTCGCTCATTTTTGCAGGCTTGTACTGCATCGCGTTCCGTATCCTGAATCAGTAGCTATATTCATTTGTAATACGATATTCATTTATACAAACTGCGCGACAATGTTGTCAACCCCTAGACCATCATCGGGGGTTCTACTACTATCACACAGCCAGGCATGCTTGGCGGTAGTGCATACAATTACAACACTGGACATGAGACTAACACCATGTTGTCAATGCAGTAAAATTCGTGTTCATTGTCATCCAGAAATACCGTATGGTATAACTACTTAAGATTCACTTTAATATGAATCAAGCTCACCACTTGCTCTTACATTCGCATGTTTCATCTGCTGCATATCAGAAAAATTTCAAATAAATTAATTTAAAGCACATTTCCAAGTATTTATTATTTGATTTTCATTTTTTTTTTTTTTTAGGTTTGATTAAAGTTTGAGGCTTTCAAATAAAAGCAACTTAATATATTTAATTATTATTTTAAAGTTAATTTTTGAAAAATAGATAAAAATATAAATTAAATATAAATCCAATAGCCTTGTGTCATAAAAAAAAATAATAATAATAATTGCCTTTAAAAAAAGAAAAGAAAAAAAGAAAGAAATTGGGGTGTGTGGTGGAGAAGGGGTTTTATGGTCATCCATCAACCCAATATATCTGAAATTTTGAGAAAACACGGAGAAAAAAATCTAATAATAAGCAGCAAAGTAAAACTCCTTGTAAACTAAACAAAAATAATATTTTTAGAGACAATGATTGAAGTATAAAACGCTTAAGATGGATGAGAGAAAACTGTATCATATCTATTTCTTTTCCATTAAAAAACGATTAAGTCTGTTTCCATCTGAAAAGAATAGCTAAAGCCATAAGGCCATGAACTGATTTACCCATTTATAAAAGTAAATCGTATTGAGAATGCTATTTGAATTTTTGGGGCATATTTTAATATATTTTTAGTCACATATATATATTTTTTTCGTAATTTAAGTATATTTATTGTTAAAATAATATTGTTCCTTAGTAAAATAGGGCTAGAACAAATTAATGTATTTAAGACACATACCAGAAGATCCAATGGAAGTGTTTATACAACTCTTATTAAAAAAAAAAAAAAAAAAAAAAAAAAATCTACTCACTGAAACAATCATATTTGGACATATTCTTCTGAATATGCGGTTTTGACTTGAAAAAAAATAAATAATAATAAATAAATAAATAATGCAACCGATAGGTAAAAAAATGGGGCGAATTTGCTAATTATGTGCAGGAAACTTAATCTATTTGGCATTTTTCTCTTTATTTATGGAACTTTTAATGTAGTTAAAATTTTAAAATATTATTAACATTCCCCACAGTGTCGGATAAGGAATGTCCTTTTCTAAGTCCCAAGATATTGTAAGCTCATTATCTTGGAGAACTATGCAAGTTTGTGCTTTTTATTTCCATCACTCGACAACTGTAGATAATGGAAGTATTGTGTTCAGAAAAAATTTTCCATATCAATTTTTACCTGATTAACATACATTAATGTGTCCTGTGTCCAAAAAAGGCAAAATTTTTTACTATTCGTCAGTGTGTGTGTGTGTGTTTGTGCGTGGGGAATCTTCTGACAATCATATCGACAAAACAAAGAAAGATAGAACAACGAATCTTAACAATTAAGACAGGTCCAATATCAGATAATTTTTGTCAACATTTGATGAAAACTAGAAAAAAAGGAATAGGACATTGAAAACTGTAAGTGAGATCGTACATCCGTATCTCAAAAAATCTCAAAGATTTTCTTCAAAGTTACTACATAAACATCCTCTTAGATGTCATTTCGTGTGTATTAGTTGCTTAGTTCAGGAAAATTGATAGGCTCCCCGTGTAAGTAACTGGGTTTTATGTCTCGCAAATGCATTTCCTTTAAAAACGGCTCAACGGATTTTCTTCGAACTCGCAACAATAACCCTCTTTAGATATCATTTAATTTGTAATTATTTGTTTCCAGTGAACAGAGGAGTTGGCGAAGTTTTGATGAAAATCAGCAGTGGGACAGAAAGTCGGTATCTCATAAACTGCTCTAACGATTTCCTTTAAATTTGACACATAAAACGCTTTTTAGCTCTCCTTTTACATGTATTACTTATATAATTATTAATGTAACCTATATTATCTGTCCAGTTGACTTGTTTGTAAGCACGTTAGATTCTAAAGCTGCATGATTGTGTGTCATCTATTTTACTTCTAAAAAGGACAGGGAAAATTCATGGAATTTTTTCTCCTGATGTCTGTAGCAACCCTGAATAAGCAAAACACAGAAATAATGATTTAATGGTTTTTAAACTTATATAAAGCTATAATAAATAAAGGTAGGTGCTATACTTTGATGTCACTTTTATACATTTTCTTTAAATAAAATTTCCCCCTCAAATCGTATAAATTCTTGTTACTATCCGTTTATTAAGTTACATATAATTATTACCTTTATTATTAGTTACTACCGTGAAACAGACAAACATTCTGGTTAGGTAGGTCATTTATAGATCTTGGAAATTGGTGTTTTAAAAAATAGCTCTAAAGATTCTTTTAATACTCGCTGTGCAAACTCTTTTTCATATGTCTTCACGACGTTTGTAATATAATTTGCTTTTACAGGAAAATTTTTTGGTGTCTAAATTGTTAATTCAATTTAATGAATTATGATCACATTATCTCCAAATATATAGTAAAGTATTTTATTTGTTGGTAATTTTTATGTATTCTAAGTACAGTATCTCCAAAAAGAATGTGTAAAATGTGTATTAATGGGTAAGGAAAGTCCTGTGGCTGTTACACACCTGATGTTTTAAAATTCAATCGCAATTTCTCCATATTACTTAATTTATGGTGATTTGAAAGCAGTTCACGCTTCACTTCAAACGTTCCAATCACTTCGTAGCACAGAGTTATTCGCTGAGTAAATACAAGGGTAAAACACTCAAACCTTCTAACAGTAGAGCAGCTTTGTTCATTCTCGGTAAAAGAATTTCACGAATAGAGTTCGATCAGGTAAAATGAGTGTAGGGGAAGGTAGTGTAGTATCGGACAAGCGACTTTCCTAATGTTTGCTGCAAATAACAGCACTTGTTAAAACACTTGCGTTTTGGGTGAAGGAAGAAAGCTGAGATGCCGCCATATTTATAGAAGCGGCAATGTTTTTGACCGTGGCAGAAAATTTTTATTTTTTATCATTGTTTTGTGTGAACGAAGATAATTTCGGATTGTCATAGCTTGTCTGAAAGTGAGTATAAGATTTTTTCTTGTGTATTGTTGTAAACAACGTTAGATTTTCTTAAAGTTGTAAACTGCAAATCTCCTTAAGCTTCCTAATATGCACGTAGTAACCAATGTTTCATTCTATGACGTTCGGGTTAAATTGGACAAATGTGTTTCAGGTTGTATCGGACACAGTTTAAGGTTGATTAAAATTATATTCTCAAGGAATTATTTTGTTTTGCAGAACAATATGGGTACACTACGTCAGAAATGGGAGAAAAATAATATGAAAGAAGCTGTAGAAAAAGTTAAAAAGATATTGTGTTCCCAAAAGCACACTAGGAGATAAAGTAAAAAGTTATTCAGAAGGCAAAGATGTAGAAATAAAATCATGTTTGGGAAAAGTTAGAAATTTTCAAGAACATTCAGTGACGAACAGGAGGTGGTATTATACAATCATATTAAGAGCTTGGTAGCCATCTCATGCCCCAAAATAGGGAAAAGTTTTTGAAATTCGTCTATCAATATGCAGAAAATTTGAAAATAAAACACCGTCAAACCGTCACTGTCACCACCTGAAAATAAAAAAACGTCACAGGGCAGCAGGCTTCAGTAAGGAGCAAGTGGGTAGATTTTTTGTGAAATTAACTGAATAAATGCAGAAGTATAGCTTTAGCCCTTCGTACTTCTATAAATTTCTCAAAAGTAACTCTGTCTTATAATAAAAAGTTATTTGTGTATCCAAAAGCAATTATCTTCTTGCACATTTTCTACACATTCGATACAACTATCCATAAATTAACTGGATAAAAATGTAATGTCTATAAAAAGTGTAAAAATAAAAAGTGTAAAAAACGATTGAAATTTTTATCATACAAAAATGTGTTTTACAAGGTATTTTTATAAAATCATAAAGTTTTGTATGAAATATAATCTGGTCCAGTTGAGCTGTAAAAATATTTTACAATAGAGGAGAAGCTTAATCGTCCGATGTTACCCAACCTTCCCCTAATGCTTTCACTAAAATGCAAAAATATTTTTTTTTCTCTTTAATAGTTAAATATTTTTAAAACAGAAAAATGGTAATAATATTTAAAAAAAAATATATCGAATCTTAGAATATAAAATTCATAAGTAAATAAAGCACTATATCACATCCAATATTGTCGATATTGTTAATAATTTGTAAAACGTCACAAGGCAGCAGGCTTCAGTAAGGAGCAAGTGGGTAGATTATTTGAGAAATTTACTGAATTAATGCAGAAGTACAGCTTTAGCCCTTCGTACTTCTATAAATTTCTCAAAAGTAACTCTGTCTAATAATAAAAAGTTATTTGTGTATCCAAAAGTAATTATCTTCTTGCACATTTTCTACACATTCGATACAACCATCCATAAATTAAATGGATAAAAATGTAATGTCTATAAAAAGTGTAAAAAACGATTGAAATTTTTATCATAAAAAAAAATGAGTTTTACAAGGTATTTTTATCAAATCATAAAGTTTTGTATGAAATGTAATCTGATCCAATTGAGCTGTAAAAATATTTTACAATAGACGAGAAGCTTAAGCGTCCGATGCTGCCCAACCTTCCCCTAATGCATTCTTTAAAATGAAAAAAAAAAAAAAATTCTCTTTAGTAGTTCAATATTTGTAAAACAGAAAAATTGCAATATTATTATTTTTTAAATTAAATATCGGATCTTAGAATATAAAATAAATAAATAAATAAGTAAATAAAGCCCTATGTCACATCCAATATTGACGATATTGTTAATAATTTTTAAAGGTACTCTTGAAGAAATTTACATATCGGATCTTAGAATATAAGTAAATAAAGAAATAAAGAAAACCCTCACATCCGATATTGTCGATATTGTTAATCATTTTTTAAAGGTACTTCTTTGTAGTATATCATTGTAATTCTGAAATTTTTAATTAAAAAAAAAATCCTACACCATTATAATTATTGAGACAAAAACTTTTAAATAAGTGCTTGTAAATATGCATTTGACTTCCTATACACACTGTTGACTATCGAAAATGCAATACCAGGAAGGATTGCAATAATCAGAATGACATTTTTAGGGAACATACATTATAGCAGGAAGAACAATTGATGAAATTTTCAGGAAATATGGAGATCCTGAAAAATCAGTACATAAAGCAGCGACCTCTGGGAGCAATTTATCTGCCTAGGCAATGAATCGAATAGCGATAGAAATACATGTACGGGTACTGCACTTCATGAAGCTTCAACATGATTCTACAGATCATCAACCGTAGTTACTGGTGAGTGATGGCATGCCAGTGGCATTTCAACAATTAAACAGTCATTTTCAATGGTGCAAGATCAAGAGAACGCGCTGGCCAAAGCAACAGTCGAACACGTTCTGTATCAAGGAAGGTCCGGACAATACGGCTAATTTGCTGTCGTCCATTGTCCTGCTTAAATGTTACGCTACGGTAGCCTCAAATGTAGGGCAAAGCGACGTTCCTTAACTCGTCCAAACTGTAATGGCCGCTATTCAGAGTGCCGGGAATGCGAAGAAGAGGTGATCGAGACGTGTACCCAATTGGACGCCATAACATCACTCCAGGTGATGTATCAGTACGACGATGTCGAAAGCCAACTAGCAATGTGTATTGTGTATACTCAGTGCCTTTAAATACGTATGCGGCAATCTTGATGCTGTAAATAGGACTGTGACTTGTCTGAAAAGCGACGTCACGCCATACCTGCGTCCAGGTTCGTCGTTAATCACACATTACAGGCGCACATATCATTCATGCAGCTTTTAGGGTAACCGAATTTTCGGTCGCCACATATTGGGTCACCACCTGGTATGATAGTATGTGATACCATTGGATACACATCTCGATCACCTCTTGTTCTCATTCCCAACACTCTGAATAGCGGTCATTACATTTCTGACGGGTTGAGACCAACCTCTCTGCTCTATATTCGAGGCCTGCATATCGCAAAATTTAAGCAGGACAATGCACGACCGCAAGTTATTCGTATTGTCTGGACCTTCTTTGATACAGAATGTGTTCGACTGTTGCTCTAAGCAGCGCGTTTTCCTGATCTCTCACCGATGAAAATGACTGTTTAATCGTTGAAAAGATACTGGCATGCCACCACACACCATTAATTACGGTCGGTAAACTATGGCATCATGTGGAAGCTTCATGAAGTGTTGTATCCTAATATGTCATCCAATCGCTATTCGATTCAATTCTTAGGCAAATAAGTGCGGTTTTTGGTCCGAGAGGTCGCTATTAATGTGCTGATTTATCAGGATATATCACTCCAAATTTTGGAAATGTAATCAATTGTTATTCCTACTATAACATATGTGCCGAAGAAATATCATACTGATATTTCCGTTCCTTCTTGATGTTGCGTTTTTGATGGCCAGCAGTATGGCTCAACTTAAATGGATTTCATATGATTTACTTGTTTGAGACAGAACTTTTTTTATCTTTGAGATTAAAATATTTTTCTCTGAACAAAAAAGCAATCTACAGCAATATATCGAACCCAGAATTTTTAAGACTTTTCTAATATAATATTTTAATAAATACTTTTTGGAATAATTTTTAGTAATAATTATAAATTAATATTTATAATTAATCATGCATTCATTAATAATTTTTACTTATAGTTATTGTTTTAGTAATAATAAGGGAATTACAATACTAATACTCCCTAAACGTAAAACGATCTAAAACACTATATCGTATAAAAAATTATTATGAAATATGTCGACTTTCTTGTATGAAGAATGTATTTCAAAAAGAAATGGACAGGTTCTAGTCGATGAGTGTACAGTATTCAGAATTATTTCTTGAAACAAAACAACAAAACAGTGATTTAAACAAATATTCTTGAAACAGTCCAATAGAACTGTCAATTCAATGAATATTCTCGAAGCAGTTCAAAATGTCGCTCGTATCACATAAGTCACAATTGGACAAAGGTTCTGGAAGCAGTCGAAGTAAACAGTCAGTTGTTCCCAGTGGAAGCTTATGGCAGGATCTGCAGAGTTGCAGCCCGCTCCCCCCCCCCCACGCCAGCCTCCAGAAATATTTGTAGTAATAAATTTAATAACTTATAAAATATTTTTAAAATTAATGTTTTTATATTATATAGTATTGTACAGATAGAACATTTTATTTTACTTCTCTAGAGTGAAAATTATTAAAAAACTGAAAAAATTCAATCAGTTTTAAGCGTAATAGCATTTCCAAAGATTTCAAAGGGGCTGCTCTTCATGTAGCTCCTGGAAAATGGGATTTCCTTAGAGAAAGGATAATGAAAGTCGCTCCTACTCGTTCTCCCTACCATTTTCGACCCTATGAAACAAAGTATGCCAAAATTGCATCTGATCGGGGTCACGCGAGATTGCTCGTTTGTTTGATCATTTCTAATATTTCAAATATCACAGTTCATTTAATAAACATTACACTGTAAAATTCAGACGTTGGAAAGGATTCCACTGAAATAAAATTATAAAATAAATAAATATAACGATAATTATACAATAATATTTACATGAATAGTATGATGAATAAAACATATATATATATACTCTTGAGTTTCCGAGTTTTCGTAATTCAAATTAATCTCAATTTTTAATGAAAATTTAATTTTAAATTATCACTTTTAGGTTAATTATTAAAAATCACACAGTTCACTCAACTTTATCGTTCAGTTGACAAATACAATTCTAAAAATAAATTAATCGTTCAGTTATTTAATACGATTCGAAAATTAACTGTGACTTTAACTGTATACTGCCACATGTATGTTTAGTGATCAAGCTACTTATACTAGTTTTTCATGTGTAATGTATGTTAAACTTTAGTTTTATTAATTATTACTGGTAATTCATTTAATGATTATTATTAGTATTTCAATTAATAATTTTGAAATTGCTGTTTGAATTTAAGTAAGTTTGATTCTCATTTGTTTTTTACATATTATTCTTTCTGTTCAAACTTTTATTTTCTTGGCTGTTATTGGGTATAGGTTGACGTAAATGTTCAGCAATTTGCATACAACAAGACAGAAATAACACCTATTTTACATGCAATATTCATTCTATACCCTTGAAAACGTAATGAATTTGCATGTTTCAATTTAAGGTTGCTTGATATTCGTAATCTTTTTTTGTATTTTATGTATTTTTTCTGTTTCATCTTATTCAATGTTTTTTGTTTTCATCTATTCAATGTTTGAAAAAGTTTTCAATATATATATATATATTACATTCTTATGAACCTTTGTTCGTAATTGTAAATATAAAAACAAAATTTTCAAATTGTTTCAGTTTATATAGGTTTCCTTTTTATTTTTCTAATGATCGCTTATAGTAATGTTAAATTGTTTAAAGCGCATGAAGATAAATATTTGATACCCAGAAAAGGATTTGGATACATTACGATTTATTAAACGACATACAACTTGAGAAAATGTATTTAAACACTCTATTATGATTTTCCTTTTGGTTTATTTAACGACTTCTTTCATTTAAATATATTTAAACAACCACTAATTACTAAATGAATGGAAAGTCGACTGGGGTCACTCCAGATTTTTTAATAAAGATGCACGTTTGTTAACGTTTGTATGGTAGAATGTGTATTTTACTACACAAACGGCATATACTGGCTTGTGGTATTTTTGTAAAAATAACTTACGTGTTTTTCTTTGAAGCTCTTTTAAACATGCTTAGTATTATTAATGATATTTGTGAAATTTATTATATAAATTCTATTTCATAATATAATTTCTCTTATTAAGAATACTTACAAAATTTAGTGGATTCAATACTAATGAAAGTGCAACAATATAAAATTTCAAACTCATGCTGTATCCTGTAGTGTATTGCCTCTTGCTCAGTCTGGGCGTAAAAAAACCGAAACCCTCCTGTGTGATGACTATTCCGAGATAACTCAGGAGAAACGTAGCTTTCCACACTTTATGATGGCCGGTGAAGTGGTTAAGAGGTCTCTCCACTTAGCGTCCCCAGAAGCCACAGCCAATGTTATTCTATGGAGAATTTCGCCCCATTATAACTTATTAAGAAATATGTATTTTTAAATTCCGTTTTCACATTCAGAAACTTCACAACTATTAAACAATTTACCGCTTTCTAAAAATTATTTTTTGAAATTTTTAATATTTTATTCTGACGTTGTAAAATGCGAATTTTCACAATTTGAATTTTTTCAATGTTGAGCTTAAAAATAATATCTTAAAAAAAAAAAAAAAAAAAAAAAAAAAAAACAATTTTTAGAAAGCGATAAATTGTTTAATAGTTGTCAATTTCCGGAAAGTGAAAACGGAATTTAAAAATATGCATTAGTTAATCAATTATAATGGGGCAAAACTTTCCATAGAATAACATTGGCATCGGCTTTCGAAGACGATAAGAAGAGAGTCCCCTAAAGTAGTTTATGTGGTTCATCACCTTTCGCTTTTTCTCAAATAGCACTTATACATGCAGTGATACAGCTCCCCAATAAAGGAATCTCACAAATCTCCACTGCTTCTTCCCCAAGAATACATCGAACCGAGTTAAATACTCCGCAGAGCAAGAATTTCGCTGCTTCGTGAACAAAGATAGAAGCATCGCTTGGAACACAGCTTCTATCAAGAACTCTGAGAATAATCTCTAAACATAAACTTACTCTAAGACATGAATCCCCTGTTCTTTATCGTCTTTGACACTTGTAATTTGGTGAGGGTTTTGTGAATTCCATACTAGAATCTAATAGAAAGTTCCAGAAATCGGCTTATATTCATCACGGAGCTTCCAAACTATGGGAATTCTAAACTACCATTTTTCTAAATATTCTGTCACTAAGTCGTCAATTCCATTGCCAAGACGCCAAGTTTGTCTCCAAGGTCGACTTTAAGGGAAGTGAATTAAAATGACATTTATTTCCAAAAAAAATGACAATTTATTAAAATGACATTTATTTGATTGTAAAACCATACTTGCCAATATACTAATTAATATTCCGTAGTACTGTTGGCTCCGCCTTCTTTTTCACACCGGTATCTTTTTAGAGCATTTTTTCTCTTATTTAATCGTAATTGCATTTGGAGTATATTACTCTAAAAATTTATTGGTGTGAGAAAAAGGGCGGGGCTAACAAGACTACGGAATATTAATTAGGATGTTGGCAAGTATGTGTAAAACTAATTTCGCTGCAACACCAACTGAGGCAGAAACGACATTTAATTCATTGTATTAATATTAATAAAAAAATTTTAATATACATTTTTTAAGACGTATTTCTTAGAATTCACATAACACAATAATCTACATTATCGAATCATACCCCAGTAACATTTCTGTAAAACATTTTACAGTAAATGCATGTAAATATACATTTAATTTTCTAGATGTCTTTTTTCTTTTTTTTAAGTAAATAAAAAAAAAACTTTAAAAGATTTTACATCATTTACTTTGTTTGTGACAGAACTATTTTTATCTGCGAGAGTAAAATAATTTTCAAGACACTATCAATATCTTCCTGTGAATCTATAGTCATCCATCAATCGGATTTATCTTGAAGTTTGAAAAAAGAACAAAGATTAAAAAGTAAAAAGCGTAGGAAAAGTATTTGTAAACAAAACGAAAATAACATTTTAAAAGGCAGCTATTTGAAGTCTGAAATGCGGAAGATAGATGGGTAAAAATAGTATCATTTCGGAATCTTTTCCATTAGAAAACGATTAGGTTTGATTCAATTTGAGAGAAATCTTTGAAGTCAAGATCCCATAAATAAGATTGGGCCATTTATAACGATGAACCATAATGTGACTAGGATTTAAAATTGAACTGGAATTATTTGCGGATCATATTTTATTTGAATTTTTAAGCTATTATTTGTCATTTTTTTCTCCTCCTACGTCAGGGAACGAATGTTAAATTTGAGTTTTTGGTTTGTTTCTTTGTTTATGTGTTGATTGAAGAAAATTTTTTAATTGTTACAGTTATTTCTTTTTGATAAGTCCACCATATTTTAATTAAATTCTGCTATTTAAGCGCATAACGAAAAACCTTGCAAAAATCCGAGCTGAATTTTTAATATTTTCCCATCTATAATGACTTATTTTTACTGCTGCTTCATCAATGCTACCCATTTCTTACTATTTATTTTTTCTTTTTTTCCTATTTGATTTTCTTTGAGATATTTATTTGCAAAGTCAAAGGTAAAATTGTTTCCTAACTTTTCTTTTCTCTTAAAATTTGTGTTTTTTTTTTTTTTTTTCCTACCATTATTTTTCTACAATACTTTCTATACATTTAATCACGGTGTATTACTTTAAAAAAATACAATAAAGATTCCTGTAAGCAAAAAAGTGGTGTCAAAACGGGCAGAAATTTATCATACTAGAAAGTGTCTAGAGAAAAGACGAGGACTATGACTGCTGGTCTCACTGCATTAACTTTTCTTTTTAATGCCTCATTGCATTACATACTTGTCATCATACAAATTAATATTCCGTGGCATTGTTAATACCCGCCTCTTTTTTCACACCACTTTTCGAGCTTTTCGACCTAGACATTTGGTGTTTTCCGTAGTTTTCTCCGAAACTAACGTAAATACGCACTAGAACTGTTTACAAAACAACCCATGGAGAGGCAATCGGCATCAGCCTTCACAATCACAACCGCACCACTTTATTTTAAGAGTAATTTCCTACGAATATAATTGCGATTAAATAAGAAGAAAAATACTATAAAAAAGGACTGGTTAAAAAAAAAAAGGCAAGTGCTAGCAATACTACGTAATCTTATACAGGATCTTGGGAGGTATAGCATTATAACTTTGCAAAAATAGAAAATCTTTACATTTCTTTCAAGCGTAGTCAATTACATACGCAGTCAATAAAATTAAAGTTAAAAGCTCTCCCCCCACCCCCTTTTAATTCTTCTACAGAAATTATAATTTATTTTAATTCGACACTCATGTGTGCCAACTTGTACGTTTTTTTTCACACAACTATTTGTTTGTAAAATATTTCAGCATGTTCAAGTACAGAAAACCGCTAAAACAATTATTAAAAATTTCCATAAAAAATTTCTCTGGTAGGAAAAAAAAAAAAAAAAGAAAAAGAAAGAAAAGAAAAGAGAAAAAATGAACAAATCGACAACTATGGATATTTATGAAGATAAAAATAATTTTGTTATTTCAGTACAGTGCTTCAAACTTCCAAAAATTCATATTAAATTTAATTCATATTAAATTTTTCACCGTCTCCTTATACATAAAAAAAAACAATGTTTTACTACATGAAAAACACATAAACATACTTGCCAATATACTAATTAATATTCCGTAGTACTGTTAGCTCCGCCTTCTTTTTCACACCGGTATCTTTTTAGAGCATTTTTTCTCTTATTTAATCGTAATTGCATTTGGAGTATATTACTCTAAAAATTTATTGGTGTGAGAAAAAGGGCGGGGCTAACAAGACTACGGAATATTAATTAGGATGTTGGCAAGTATGACATAAATATTATTAATAATATCAAATTTTACCTATTTTCTACCTAATTAAACACATTATACTTATAAATACTAATAAATATCTATCTCTGTTTTTATTTTTCCATTCTTTAATGATGTAAATGATAGCTTTTCATTGAAAAGCATTCATTAAAGAAAGGAAATTGTGGAGTTAGCTAAAATGTAACTATTATTAGATCATGAAAGCTATTATTAGTTTGGGACAAAATTAAACGCTTTCGTATCTCAGAATATGATATGAAAGTCATTTTAATAGAAAGTCACGTAGGAAAGAGATAAGTACCTGGAAACGTGGACAAGTGATTTGAAATTGTTTCTTCTAAAAAAACAGAGCCATTCAGAAATTTCAGAAAATGCAGTGCATTATACCGATTTGTCATTAATGATGTTTTTCTTCAGTTTCTATTTACTGCGTTCGATTCTATATAAGAAATTCTTTAATGCTTTCCGATGTAAATAGAAAATAAAATAAAATGAACGCAAAGAAATATAAATGAACTAAAAAATTTCTTATATTTAAAAAAACGTTTCTTTATGTTTCTTTTAAATTTAGCTAACGACCAGATTATTTGTTGTTCTTGAAATTTGTATAATAGTTAAAAAAGAAAAGAAAAGATATTGTTTTAAAAATCCTTCTCTACATTTTGGTCAGTTTTTATATAGTCTTTTTAAAAAGTGGTATTATATAGTTATGTATGGAAAAGACACGCGAGTTCTTGAATCGTTTACCATAAATACAAAGAAATTCAACACTTATGTAATTAATTTATTTTGGCACTTGAGACCTATTCACACAAACAATAAATTCATAAACTATTGAAAATGATGCATAGATATATTTTTGTGGCTTTCAAAAGAAGTTAATTCACAGTTATTATTATTGATTATACTCATGTAGATTTTTTTTTTTTAACCCGTTGTTCATATTTAACTGTTTCAAAAAATAAATAAATAATAATACGGCAAAACTATTTCATTCAGGAATTAATTTTAAAATAATGTAGTATATATTTCTTATTAACTGAAATACCTATTATTTCCCTAGGTAATCTAAATAAGAACGAAAAATTATGCAGTACGCATTGATTAATAACGCTTTCCAACTGTACGTACTTGTTATATCGTATAACTTTCAATATTCTTTGTCTACGTTATCACAAAACAGACAGACAGAAGGACTGAAAAATATATAGATAAACGACTTGAATTTAAAATCACTCTTAGACATTTCTGGAAAGTATCAAAAAGACTTAACGCGAAAGAAAGTTTAGCCGTTAGATTATAATTGTAGTCCTTAATCTACCTGAATATTTTAATGTAACCCTATAAATCTGAAGGTTAATCAGATCATATACTATAAAAAAAATTATTTTAGAATATCAACAATACATGCCAATTCCTTTATGATTTTTACAGTAGAAAGTTATTTAAAAGTGATTGTTTAAAATGTCTGTCCTAAAACACAATGCATTAGCCTTTTTTTTTTTTTTTTGTCCCTGTACACAAACTAGTTCTACAGGATGTGTTATTATAATCTTAAATAGGGAATATTCCATAGTGGATTTGATTAATATATCCTTATTTAAAAAGTCTTAAAACATTTACAGACGCTGGGGGTGAGAGACAGACAGATAGAAAGATAGACAATTGGACCTGCAGATACACAAATTTAAGTCATATTCACACTTAAAAATCTTTAGAAAGTGTTAAAAACGCTTAATGTAAACGAAAGTGCAATTCTAGCATTTTTTTTTTTTTTTTTTTTTTTTTTAATAGCTCTTAATGTAACTGAATATTTTTGTGTGATCCAGTAAATAAATTGCTAATCATACTACATTCTATAGAAAGCATTCTTTTGTGCATAGGAATAACATATTACGATTTCACTACGCTTTGTATAAAATAAAATTATTAAAATTTAGTTTATAGAAATACCTCTCATAAAACGCAATGCTTTGGAATAGTTTCGAGTATCCCTGTACACAAATGAGTGGTAGTATTTACTTTACTTTACATAGGAATCATCTGATAGTGAATTTGAATAACATATTGCAATTTCAATAAGATTTGTGTAATGTAAAGCTATTAAAATATGGTTTATAGAAATACCTCTCATAGAACACAGTGTTATGGAATATTTTCGGGTGACCTGTAGACATACCAGAAGATGTGTTTTCTTAATTTCCAATAGGGAACATCCAATAGTAAACTTAAATAAACTATATCAGTTTCAATAAATTCCATAAATATTTGCGGGAATTAGAATACTGACAGTCAGTCAGGGAGACAGACAGACTGATGCACAAATTGGATTCCTATTCACACTTAAATTTGTTAGAAAGTATTAAAAACGCTTAATGTAAACGAAAGTGTAATTCCAGAAAATTTTTATTTGTAGCTCTTAATGTAACTGAATATCTTTGTGTTACACTGTAAATAACATATTTCAATTTCTTTAAGTTTAGTGCAAAGTAAAATGATTAAAATTTGTTTTATAGAAATACCTCTCATAGAACGCAATGCTTTGGAATTCTTTCGTGTGTCCCTCAACACAAACCAGTAGTGCTATATACTCTATTTTACAAAGGAAACATCCGATAGTGAATTTTAATAACATATTGAAATTTCGTTAAGATCTGTGTACAAAAAAGGTACTAAAATATAGTTTATAGAAATACCTCTCATAGAACACAAAGCTTTGGAATACTTTCAGGTGCTCCTGTACACAAACAAGTAGAGGTATTTATAACCAGTAGAGGTTATTATAAACCAGTAGACGTATTTTACATAGTCGTCAAAAATATCAAAAACTCTTTAAAAAAACATTAAATGGAAAAGTGGAGGAAATCCATGAATAATTATATTTGTATGAAATTTTTAAACGTTGAGATAAGAAAGATTACTAGAAAAAATTATTATAAATGTTAAACTCAACAAAATTATATATTAATCAGCAAAATCTGCTGAAATTGATCAGCAAAATCTGTTGATATTGTCAAAATGTAAAACAGGAACAATGAAACAAAAGAATCTCATAATGAGAAACACATTATATAAATAACCTCTACAATACAAATCATTCCTTTCATTGTACCAGAGGCCGACCAGCAGCCGAGCGGTTCTGCGCTCAAAGCTGGTAGACGTGATTTGCCAGGTTCGATCCCAGGTTGCTCGCGTCGGCCTAGCCGTTCGGAATCTTCCATGGTTTTTCCGAAACTTCTAGAACGCCCTACAAAGACCCCCACGGAGGGCACTCCCCCTCAGGCCTAGGATATACAGCAGTCAATCGGCTTTATTCCCAAAATCCAAAAAATTCATTGTACCAGAAATTCAATTTATAAATTTAAAATATTATTCTTCCTAAATAGCCTTTATCTGACAACTTTTGAATATTCTTTTTATTATTGATAGCTAAAAACTTCATGCCAATGTGTACAGTATTTACAACATTTATGTATGTGTTTTTGCATTAACACAAATCTACTACTCGTAGAGCTTTCGACATTTTAATTTATTCCGTATTAATGTTAATATAGTATAAATAACATTTCTCACGCGTAGCATTGAGGATGATTCGGAAAGCTTGGAGGGGTGACAAATTGACCGAAAGTTTGAGATTTGGTAAACACCCAGGTCATACGGCATTCCCTTATCTCTATTTTCTCTCAACCTCAAGGGTTATGACCCCTATTTTAATACTGGACTCCCATTTTAAAACACTTGCGCAGAATGGTTGCAAGAAACAAGGTTCAAGAATACACATCCTTTTTTTCATACTAATTTATTTTAAGTGCTATTTTTTTTTCCCTTTATAATCGTAGTTACATACTGGAAAAAATTACACTACAGAGAAAATAATATGAAATAAAGGCAGGTACTGACAATACTACAGAATGGATTACAATGTTAGCAGTTTTGTACTAGGGGTGTTCTAGGTCTGAGTGAAATGACTTTCATGGGGGTGTTTCTAAAGGATCCCAACAGGTATTTACACGAAATTCAGAGAAAACCAAGAAAATCTCTGAATGGCTAAATCACTGCGACCTGGGATTGAATCTGGCATGTCCCATCTGTCAGTTTCAGAATCTCTCGGCCCAGCATGGTTATTATTTTAAATGTTTTGGCGTATGCTTACTTTAAAAAAGGATCTAGAATATCAAAAATTCGTTAAAAATGTGTTAGTGCAAGACAGTAAAATTCTCTGAAACAATTCAATGTAAACTTTTAACCTCAATAACAGCAAAAGTGTTTCAAATTAAAAAATCTATTTCAATTTACAAAATCTACAAGAAGAAAAAATGAAACAAACGAATCCCATAAAAACACATCCATTATCCAGTAACGTTCCTCACACAAATCTATCCTGACGCCTATGATTGCACCAGAAATTCGTTTTATGAATTACAAATGATATAGGTTCCTTCCCTGTTTCTTCCCAAACGAGCTTCTGTGAATCCAGGATAAATAAAAAGCGTGGGTGAGTCAGACAGAATAAGGCAGGTGGGAAATTTTACGTTTTGCGATCTTGAACTAACCCCCAAGTCGTCTGCAGTAATACAATTTCGCATAAGTGCTTTAATGAAGAGCTGGGATGGAGATATCTAAAGTAATATGAAGCGGCCATGACGTACAGCGTAGCAGGTTCACTCAGCTCCGTAAAATGTAGCATGAAGTCATTTTCCATTTAGAAAAATTACATTTCTTTATTACTCTTATAAGATATATATAATGCATTTTTGAACAAAAACGAATGAGTAGATTCGCAAACATTCATGATGAAGAATTTCAGTTTATTAATCAGAGAGACATCGAATGAAGAATGGAAGCCATTTTGATATACTTTTCTAAACCGAAAGCATTTCGACATTTTTGACTCAAAGATAAAAAAAAATAACATCTTTACAGAAAGACAGACAGCAAGGTAATTAATTTATTTCGCCAAATCTCATTGGCATCAAAAATCAAGTTGGCTGAACACATTTTAAATTTATATCTGGTAAACCTAAATAATAGTTAAAAGATTGGCTAAAAATTAAATTACGTCATATGATGTGATTAAATTTTGTCAGGTGTCCAGAATTTGGCTAAAAGTGCAAAATCAATTGATAAAAAAATATTAGAAATTATTTTCAGCTATGATGATTCAACGGAATCTATAAACGTTTGATTGGAGACAGGAAGCTACAATAAAAAAAATCGTCTGCGGTTTTAAAGCATAAAATGAATGGGTTTCTCTTTCTTTGATATTTTATTTAATTATTACTTGATGAGATTTAGAGCAGGAAAAAGAACAATAAATTATATGAAATTACAGATTAATGAAATAGAAATAAAAATAAAATAGCATAAGCGAAATAAACAAAATTGTATTAAATTCTTTTAGAATAAGAAACATAATGTTTGCTTGTATTATAAATAAATAAATAAAATGTAATTTATATTATTATTATTATTTTATTTTAAAAAAAGGATATGTGATGTTTTTCAACATCACATATTTCTCCCCGTCGACCGAAAAAAAAATGGGTTCAGCCATTACATCGTCTATATGACAGCTCAGCAAAAATTAAAATTAAATCAAATTATTTCCAATCTTGTAAAATAGATTGATTACAAAACAAAAACAAAAAACGAATGGCTTCCAATACAAATAAAATACGTACATTGTCATATTATCAATAGAAAATCTAGTATGCATACTTAAAAAAAATATTCTTATACAATAATAAAATGCAAATACAGGAAATAA
Organism: Salticus scenicus; assembly: GCA_963930645.1. NCBI lineage: Eukaryota > Metazoa > Arthropoda > Arachnida > Araneae > Salticidae > Salticus > Salticus scenicus. The sequence goes on along the minus strand of OZ005658.1, from coordinate 211,005,912 downwards.
GGATATTATAAGGTGATGTGATATAATGTTGTATGGCCATAAATCTGTGTACACAAAAGTCTTTAGAATATATCCACAAACAAAATGAGCTCAAGTCCTTTGATTTAAAATTCTAATAATTCAGTCATCATGTACTTATCAGTTCGTGGTAAGATGCTGAAATCAGTAAATTTTTATGTTACCATGCATGGCGAGAAACTTTGACGAGTCCATTTCAGTTTAGAGAGGATAAGAATTCGTTGTAATAAATACATAGTTCAAATGTATAAGCAATCTGAATATGAAAGTTTGACAAAATAAAAATCAAGTATATTTATATGTTATCAAATATATAGTGAGCCTTTTATATTCAATAAAAGGTTTAAATAAATAATACATGTTGAAAGAAAGTAATAATAACACATGTTTTTATTTATTCATTTTTTATATGTAATTGTAATTGTAATATATGAGACATATGCATGTATGTATGATAAAAATATTACCTGCACCAAAAGTCTACGTAAACATTTTTTTTTTTTTAAATTCCATTAGCACTTTTTTTTTTTTTTTTAAATAAACAATATTATTCTAGTATGTTAACTATTGTTAAAATTCAATTATAAATAACACGTAAGTTAAAGAAATAGTGATAAAAGTGATATACACTGCTGTTGTAAGACAATGCAGCTTAGGATATAATTTTCTGGACCAGCCATTGATTATCCAAGCTGCGAAATTTCACAACAAATAAAGATCACAACAGGTTGATCAGGTCTGTTGCGATGAAAGTATACATCAAATTTTACTCAATTTATCTTTAATCATTATAAATATTTACACTGTGTAATTAACCTAAGGAGAAAATTGATGAAAAATTACTTTCTGTTTCGTAAATTGTATTGATGTGTATCATTGGAAATAACGTGATTCTTACTAAAATTAGAATTATTATAAATGTCAAATAAGTGATTATTACGTGGAGGTGCCAATAAAATTCTATCTATATGCACACGAAATGCCTTATCATCACTAGCATGTAACCGTTTAATCGAAAATGAAACAGGGGAATGTTTAACTGTGACAATGAAAGGACCTATATATTTAGGTTTAAATTTATCCATAGACTTCAGATACACAATATCTTTTGTGCAGATGCTTCTTAGTTTAGCTTTTCTTTGAAAATATTTATTTCTTTTTGATTGGGAATCTTGAATGTTATTGTACGCTTTTTTATAAATTTCCTGAAGGTCTTGCATTAATTTATAGATGTTTACATTAGAGTCCAGGTAAGTATAATTATAATTTGAATTATAAGTGTCAAAAATTAGTGCCAGTTCTCTACCAAAATGTAGAAGATTAGGCGAGAATTGAGTGGAAGAATGCGTAGATCCATTGTAGAGAGATTTGTGTATATATAGTGCATTTTGAAATGAATGCCCTTCTTCTAATAATATATTAATTGAATACTTAATTGATGTGTTTACACGTTCGCTAATAGAGTTCGATTGAGGATGAAAAGCAGACGAATGTATTATTTTTATGCCTAGAGTGTCATTAAATGTATTGTAAACTTGAGATGTATATTGTCGACCTAAATCTGATAGAATACATGCAGGGCGACCAAAGGTTGTAATGTATGAAAATAAACATTGAACTATTTTTGGAGAAGTAATATTAGATAACGGGTAAAGTTCTAAGTGTCTACTGAAATGATCAATTATTGTCAAGACGTATTGACCATTACTAAAAGGACCCACCAAGTCTGTGGAGATTGTATGATTTGGATGAGTGGGTGTATATGTTTTTTGTAATGGAGCAGGAGGTGTTTTGTGATGTTTCGCTTGTAAGCATTTAGTGCATGAAGAGACGAAATTAAGGGTATCAGTATAAATGCCCCTCCAAAAATATCTTTTAGAAAGAAATTCATAGGTTTTAGCCAAACCGAAGTGAGATAAATGCGCGATGGACAATGCTTTCGCTTTTAAAGAATTTGGAACAATAATTAAATAACTGAATGAATTATTATGAATATTCTCTTTCTTGAGCATTAATACTTTAGAATCAGGATTTATAAAGTAATTGGGAAATTTTTCTGACTTTCCGTTTTTTAAGATTTCTTCGTAAATTGTTTTTAATTCAGAATCTTTAATTTGTTCGGACACAAATGTTTGGTCTGAAATTTCTAGCAAGGGGTCTTTAGAGTTTGAATTTCCTGAAATCATATAATTAACATATTCTGAGCATTTGTTTTGATTTTCATTATTAATTTTATCCTTACTGTTAATTTCAAGTCTGTTTTCATTTTCATCAACATCAACAATTGGTAGTGGTTGTATGTCATGAATTAAGTTTGGATTAGCTTTGAGATCCTCTTGATTGTTTTCAAAATTGCAACGTGATAAACAATCCGCTAAGATGTTCAAATTTCCAGGAATGTGTTTGAAAACGTAAGTATATTCAGATAAGTCCATTAACCATCGGGTGGTAACGTCAGCGGGATTGGTAGTTTTCTTATATTTTTCAAGGGGAGCACTATCTGACAAAATTACGAACTCACGATTATATAAATAGTATTTGAAGGCGGTGACAGTTTTATGAATTGCCATAAGTTCCAATTTTAACGCAGGATATTTCTTTTCAGAAGGTTTTAAAGATTTGGAAAAGTATGCTATAGGAAGTAATTTACCATTAAATTTTTGCATAAGTGCTCCTGAAATGGCTGTTTTTGATGCATCCGTGTTGACATAGAATGTTTTCTCCCAATCTGGAAGTCGAACCATTGGGGGAAGAAAGAATAATTTTTGAATTTTTTGAAAAATACTCTGATGTTTTTCTGTCCATTTGAATGTTGTTTTGGGTTTTGTGAGTTCCACAAGGGGTTGCGCAAGTTCTGAGAAAGATGGTAAAATCCATTTGTAAAAATTAGCAAGTCCAAGAATTTTTTTTAATTGTCGTTTTGTCGTTGGTGGTGGAAAAGAATTGATCTTTACGATGTTAGCGGTGATGGGTGAAATAGTATGGTTTTCAATATGGAAACCTAAATAATTAACTGCTGATTTATGGAATTCACACTTAGATGGGGATAATGTTAAATTATATTTGATAAGAATTTCTAACACTTTATTTACTTTTTCACAAGTCTCTTCAAATGAATTTGATCCAATAATCAGATCATCTTGATAAGCATATATGCCATTAATGTTTATCTCGTCGAGTATTGTGTCCATTAGAGACTGAAATATAGAACTGGCGTTCTTTAAACCAAAACAAACACGTTTGTATCGATAACTGCCGAAAATAGATGTAAATGTTAACATATCTTGATATTTTTTTGGAAGGTCAATTTGGTGGTACGCTTGCATGAAATCTAACGAAGTAAAGTATTTGAATGACGAAAGATTTGAAATAATATTTTGAATCTTAGGAAGTGGATATGAGGAACCTTGTATGACTGTATTGACCATTCTAAGGTCTAAAGCAAGTCTATAACGTTGTTTCTTTGAACCATCAGATTTTTTCTTTACCAGCAATATGGGACAAGCCCACTCGGAGCAATTACGCTCAATTATGCCGGCGTTTACTAATTCATTGATCTGTTCTTGGGCTTCTTTTTGTAAAGCTTGTGGAATCGGAAATGGAAGTGTTTTAATAGGGAAATCATTAATTAACTTAAGATTAGGAATTATTTTATCAGTATGTCCTAGAGTACTGAGAGATTTGGAAAAAGCAGCAAATTTGCTTAAAAATAAATTTTCTAGTGTGTTACGTTGATCAAGGGTTAAATGATTCAAACAAAAATCTTTACTAGATAAATCATTTTTACGTTTTAGTAATATATCCTCTGAAGCTTGAATTAAGTGGATATGGTCCTCAATATTTTGTATATTATTATTACTAGAGCAAGAGTCTTCAATTTTATCTAAATGTGGTTCTTTAATTTCATCAATTAAAAATAATTTGCCAATATGCATATTTTTATTCAGATGAATTGAATTTTTACCCTTATTTGAGATAAGTAACGTAAAAAGAGAATTATTATTTTCAGAATTAATTTCACTTTTGTAATTTGGTGATACAATAGAATCTAAAATTTCTATATCAGGATCCTTTAAGTCAGTACAAAATATGTAATTCGTTTCTTGTAACTCATTATTTGTTTTTGCAGTAATGTAGATATTTTCACCAGTTTGTATTATAACTTTCTTTAGAAGATAAACATTCATATTATTATCGTCAGAGTTAACATTATATATATCTAATTTTTCATTTTGCGAATCAAATAAGGAACAAGTAAAGTCTAATTTTCCAATTCTCATGGAATTTTTCGAAAAGTCAATAGTGACATGATTTTCTTTAATGAAATCCATACCAAGTATTCCATGAAAATTAGAGTTATGTGGTATGTCAATAATATAGAAATTGTGTTGGAAAAACTTTTTTTCAATTTTGAAAGTTGCACGAATACATGAAGAAAATTCAACGTAAGAATTGACCGTTTTAAGAGTAATAGACGACCCTAGTCTTTTATATTTCAAATTTGCTTTTAAATTATCAAATGTTGACTGAGCTAAAAGTGAACAACTACTTCCGGTATCAATAAGAAACTTTATATCATTATTGGCTAATTTAGCTTTTATTATAGGAAGTGTATGAGAATTTTTGTTTACATTAAATAAAATATGATCTTCATTATTATTTGTGCAACTCTCATTGTTGTCACTTGGAATATACCCTGTATTAGAAATATGACTAAAGTTTTGAAATGTTTGGGTAGCTTTATTATCTGCTACAGTAATATTAGCAACAGTTTGAGATCCAACTGAATTTACAAGTCTAGTATGTGAAATTTTTGGAAGAGAATTTGAAGATGACACATTTGTGAATTTATGTTCATTCGCTGATGAGACCCTTAGTTTTCGAGATATGGCAGCATCAGCATCTCCATACCTCTTTTCTAGTTTAAATTACGATTTTCATAGTTACGTGTTTTATAAGTTAAATTATCTCTATTTCTCCATTTGTAACAATTTAAAGCAACGTGGCCATGTTTGGAACAAAGTTGACAAATCATATTATTTCTAGAAAAGTTTCTTCTAGGGGAAGAACGAAAATTGGTCTGTCTAGTTTTGTAATTATTTCTATAATTTCTTTGATCAAATTTGGGTCTGCTTGACTGAACTACGTTCAAGGATTCATTATGGGAGGGTGGATTGTTGTTTGTAAGTGAAATGCTATTAATTTTCTCCGATAAATCTTTCAATGTGTTTAATATTACAGAGTCATTTTTATTATCGCAAGAAAGAACATTCTTAGTATTAGTAGTGTTGTTGAATGAATCATATATTTCGGATAATGTCTGAGCACGTTCAACTGCCTTATTATAGTCTCTTATGTTTTCCTCCATTAACTTAATTTTAATATTTGGGGGTACACACTCTAAAAATTTCGGAAGTTTAATGTTATCAAGGGATTGTTTGTCTTTAAGGTCAGGGAAAGCCTTAGGTACAGCAACATTTACACGATGGGCGAAATTTTTAATAGACTCTCCCGGCAAAATTTTTAAATTATGAAATTCTGATATTCCAGTGTTATATGACGATTCCTTGAAAAACTTACAGAAATTTTCCTCGATAAATTTAAGATCTGTCGAGTTATATAGTGTTTCATTTTCAATAAAGTATGCTAACGCAGCATCACGAAGTTTTTCTTTCATTACATGTAATGTCGCGTCATTTGTTAGTTTATTTAACATGGCAAAGGATCTTAATTGATCGAAGAAAAATTTGACAAATCTCGCGTCCCCATCGAAATTAGGAACGGAGCAAAACGCGTTTCGATTCTGTGCCATGTTTTTCAAAAATAAAAATATTAACTAAGTTAAATAAAAATAATATGCATAAGAATTCAATTGAATATCATATAAACAAATAAGTCACCAAGACACTTAAAAATGAATAAAATTGTTAAATACTTTCTTTTTTTAATTAAGCCTGCAAAAGTTGGATGATAAAGTTTCAAGATTAATAAAAATATGTAGAAATTATTTGTAATATTTTCCTGTATAACATTATAGCTTGCAACCATGAAATTGGCTTATATATGTCTTGTTGTATATATATATATATTATAGATATATTTAAAAATATATAATGAATAATACTAAAAATGGATATATATGCAAATTAAAATAATTGTCAAGATATATTAAACTGTAAACACAAAGATCAAAATATGAAAAAAAAAAATAAAAAAAATATTTTATGCAGTATGATGAAAAGAAAAAAAAAAATATCACTATGATCTGGTATTTAATTTCACAAATGAAATAAATCTTTACTTGAATATCCAAAAACTAGATATTTCAAAAATAATATAAGCAAATTTTGATCATTTATATAACTTTTTAACTGTTCTTAAAAATTGAAATGAAAAGTTAAAGTAGAATATAATACTCATATGAAGAATAAAAGATTTTACCTATAAGTAAAAATTTATATATAAAGTTTAAATAAATGTCAATATTTAAGAAAAATGTACGAAAAGTTCTTACTGTCTGTATTTAAGAAAAATATGTGAGAAATGTTTCTTTTTATTGGCACAATAAATTGATTCCAAAGGAAACTTACCCCTTTTCCGAATCTTCTTTTAGCTAAAACAAAAATATATATAGATATAAATTTATTTATTTACGGTATTTTATTTATTCTTTTATTTAAAACTGTAAGGCTCTTCTCCTGTACGAGTGCGCGAGAAAACAAATGAACACAGTAATTTAACTGCACAGATTCTAGAAAGACGACCCATATTTGGCAATTCTCCTTGCACCGATGAATCAACGATCATTTAATACCGAACGGTAAGTGCATAAGACGGTCACAAATTGCGAACATTGCAGACTGTAGAGAGGATGTTATTCAATGAAACCGTAGAAAGTCCACCGGCATGGCATCACACAATATCGGCGATAAGAATCGGTACCGTAGACACCAAGTAATCTCTTTTTAAAAAAAATCACAGATGACATCCCGCAGCATACTAGCCTTTAGTAAAGATGAACAAAAAAATTTTGGATATCCGGATATATTATCCGGCCTGAGTCTGGCACCACATATATTTAATGAAGAGCTGGGATGGAGATATCTAAAGTAATATGAAGCGGCCATGACGTACAGCGTAGCAGGTTCACTCAGCTCCGTAAAATGTAGCATGAAGTCATTTTCCATTTAGAAAAATTACATTTCTTTATTACTCTTATAAGATATATATAATGCATTTTTGAACAAAAACGAATGAGTAGATTCGCAAACATTCATGATGAAGAATTTCAGTTTATTAATCAGAGAGACATCGAATGAAGAATGGAAGCCATTTTGATATACTTTTCTAAACCGAAAGCATTTCGACATTTTTGACTCAAAGATAAAAAAAATAACATCTTTACAGAAAGACAGACAGCAAGGTAATTAATTTATTTCGCCAAATCTCATTGGCATCAAAAATCAAGTTGGCTGAACACATTTTAAATTTATATCTGGTAAACCTAAATAATAGTTAAAAGATTGGCTAAAAATTAAATTACGTCATATGATGTGATTAAATTTTGTCAGGTGTCCAGAATTTGGCTAAAAGTGCAAAATCAATTGATAAAAAAATATTAGAAATTATTTTCAGCTATGATGATTCAACGGAATCTATAAACGTTTGATTGGAGACAGGAAGCTACAATAAAAAAAATCGTCTGCGGTTTTAAAGCATAAAATGAATGGGTTTCTCTTTCTTTGATATTTTATTTAATTATTACTTGATGAGATTTAGAGCAGGAAAAAGAACAATAAATTATATGAAATTACAGATTAATGAAATAGAAATAAAAATAAAATAGCATAAGCGAAATAAACAAAATTGTATTAAATTCTTTTAGAATAAGAAACATAATGTTTGCTTGTATTATAAATAAATAAATAAAATGTAATTTATATTATTATTATTATTTTATTTTAAAAAAAGGATATGTGATGTTTTTCAACATCACAAGTGCATTTGTGGGTTTTCGCACCCTTGGGGCTTTTCAACTTAATAGGATGGTGGGGAGAGCAGGGAATGTGGCTTACGTTTGAGGGTATAACCTTTGTAAGTATTTGCTATATCGGAATTTCACAGTGGCGTTGAAAGTTGCCTGTGGCAAATTTTTTGAGTAAATGATTGTGGAAATGCTTGTTTGCACGTTATATAGAGGGTATCATTATTTCGTTAAGTGGAACGCTTGGAAAGTTTAGAGATTTTTGTTTATTCATTAAAAGTTTTTTTGTACAAAAATTAAAAGATATTTAATAGTATTATTAAATTCTACAATATAAACTATGTCTTAAAACTAAAGCTTTCGCAGTTTTATTTGTTTTTATTTAGAATTTAGAACGTTACTTCGTTGAACGCGATAATCATTTTAACTCTAACCGCTTGTTAAAAACTTTAAATATATCTATATATGTACGTAATACTGAAAAAAAAAAAAATAATAATAATGAATCATTAACAGTAATCTCAAAATTACCAATTTTCTGATTAAATCATTTTATAGTAAAATGTACTTTTAAAAGCTGAATTTTTACAACCTTTGAAAGCGTCCTTTTAAACCTAGCAATATTTAAAAGTTATTAACAGAACATGAACTATTATTATAAGCCAACTAAAAAACACATTTATAAAAAGTATAACCAAAATAGGTACTAGTTTTTATTTATTTATTTATTTATTTTAACAATCAATTATGCCAAAAAATAAATTAATTAATATATAAATAAATAAAAATGTAAAGTCGATAAAAATTGTAAAGTCGCCAGGGGGGTCCTATACTAAAGCTGTACTGCCTGGTGAAGTATGAAAACTGAGCCAACAAACATGAATTTATTTTGAAACCTTTCATTGAACAATCCTGGTTTAAGGGCCCTCATCACTCACCGCCGCCGGAAGCCGAAGCTAATTTTATTCTATGGGAAATTTTTCTTTACAAATAATTTATTAACTAATATATATTTTTAAATTGTTTTCACATTCTGAAAATTTCCAGCAGTTAAATTGACGGACCTCTTTTAAAAAATTATTTTTTTTTAATTTTTTATATTTTACTTTGAAGTGCAAATTACGATTTTTCAATATGTGAAATTTTTTGATTTTGCAATTTCAAAATAAAATATTAAAAAATATAAAAAAAAACACATTTTTGAAAAAGGTCCGTCAATTTAACAGTTGGGAATTTTCTGAATAGGAAAACAGATGTAAAATATGTATTAGTTAATAAGTTATTTGTAAAGAAAATTTCCCCATACAATAACATTGTCTCGGGCTTCCGGCGACGGTAAGTGAAGAGGGCCGTTAACACTAATTAGCGTTTCATCCCGTAATAGAAATTTTGTTCTGATAAAAATTTAGCTTCTGGTGAATTAAAATTTTAATTGTGTGGAGAAACTGGTTTAAGATTGATGAGTTTCAAATTTTAAAGAATAAGAAGAAAAGAATTAAAGTGAAATTTTCGTACGGATTTGCTAATATCATAATAATTCCAGGGACAGGTGAGGCCAAATTTTCCAATGGAAAGTTCAGCCAATGACTGTGGAAATGCTTATTTTACACAATATGCTGAGACTATTATTTTTTCGTTAAATAGGAGACAGGGAGAGTTTAAAGATTGTTAATTTTACATTAAAAATTGTAGATATTATATAATAAATAAATAATAATAATTAATATTAATAAAGTCAATACTTTACCTTTTTCAATTAAATAAATGCAATTGCGAATTAAAAACAGGATTTATTTGTACATCATTTCGCTGACCGGAAAAAAACATTTACGTTAAAGGATTAAAAATAATTTTTAATTTCTTCATTATACATTCTAGAAGAAATTGTAAATAAAAATTTATACAATCTCTTTCAAATAATTTATATAATCTCTTTTAGCATGATTCATCAAAGAAATTTGAAATTAAAGATATAAAGTTGTACATAGTATATTTTTTGTGATAAATTTGAAAACAATAGAGACATCCGTATTTGAAAAAGATAAATACTTAATTATATACTTATTCACTCCAAAACCTATTTGAGTATTTATTTTTTCTTGGCTTGTGTATTTAAATAAATAAATAAATAAATAAAAATTACATAGTAGCCTTTCTCTTCTTACCTATCATAAGGCTGTTGTAGCCCAATTGGCAGAGCGTCAAACAAAACCGGAGGATTGAGGTTTTCATATATAAAAGAATCTTTAAAAGGCTGATGCATACTTGCCAACCGTCTCATTAATAAACGGGAGATTTTTAGTACCGCCTTTTTTTTTTTTTCTTTCCCACACCAGTCCTTTTTCAAGTGATTTTGTACTTATTTAATCGTAACAACACTTGAAGATAATTACTCTAAAAGTAAAGTGGTGTGGAAGTTCAGATCTGCGTTCATTTTTTTTAATGGTTTATTAATAATTTCATGCATATCTTTGCTATTAATATTATTAAAAGGATCATTAAAATCAAATGCTTTAATATTAGTAATATTACTTAGGTTTTCAATATTCATTATCAGTTGAAAACTATTTTTTATTATTACTTATATACTTTCTTAATTAAGAAAACATTACTGGGATTCACAGTATAGCATTTACAAGCAACAGTAATTGTACGAAATTTTATGGGATTCCTATGCAGTTTTGATATTTTTTTAAAATAAGGTAATTATAAATATTATTTTTGGTAGTAAATAATTTATAATAGTTGTAAATGTGTCTATTTTTGTATCAATATTATCAAAAATTTTAACAAAAATTTACTGTTATCCATACTTGGTAGCATCCTAATTAATATTCCATAGTATTGTCAGCCCCACCTTTTTTTTTCCACCAGTAAATTTGAAGAGTAATATTCTTCAAATTCAATTACGATTAAATAAAAAGAATAACACTCTAAAAAATATCGGTGTGCAATAAAAGGTGTGGCTAACGATACTACAAAATATTAATTAGGATGTTGGCAAGTGTGCTGTTATCACAGCTGCCAAGTTTTTTAATTTATTCCGGAATGCTGTTAGCCCCGCCCTTTTTCCATACCGTAAACTTTCTAGGAAAATTTTCTTTAATATATAATTACTATTAAATATCAAGAAAATTACTCTAAAAAGATTACGGTGTGAAAAAGGGGCGGGACTAACAACATTCCGGAATAAATTAAAAAACTTGGCAGCTATGTGTTATCTATAGTTTAAAAAATAAGTTCTTAATATTTTTTACACATTACAGAGTAATTATTGCCCGCCTTATCAACATAAGTAATAAAGAATTTAGGTCGTTAATCTTTAAATGCTTAATTAATTTCCTTAAAAAAGGATTTGATATTTGATAATTTATTCAATTTATGAACTAAATCTAATTAATATTTATGAAATAAAATAAATTTCCAAGCACTGAAATATTATACGGGTTTATTATAATCTATTGCATTTTTATATATGAATAAATCGAAGGTTAAGTTGTGCAATAATATAATTAATATTACATTTAGAATAAGTACGAAATTAGGTATCAAACTTCATTAAATTTTTCAATGTAACATTTCATATAATATTTATATCACCAGTCATTACATGACCATTAAATTGATTGAAAAATGTTTTATATTGAGATTCTGAATGATAGCAAGGGAGATTTTCTTTATCAGAATGATATTTAGAAAATTTGTTATTATTAAAAATTTTACGTTCGAGAGCGGTCTGTTTGAAGGTTTTTGAATGACAAAATCTTTTATGGGAAATTGATTATTAAGATCATTTAGATCCGTATTCATCAAACTTCATTGATCGAGGATTAAACCACAGATCAGAAAATCCGAGAATCAAAGCTAACACTGGATTAAATTCCTACGGTATTCACCATCAGCCGATTACGTGATCCATGGATTAACTGGGAGAGAAATAAAAGCTTGGTTTTGATTGGCCAAGAACGAAGATAGCCTTTATTCATCGTTCGGCTTCATTTAGTTAATCAATCGGTTTAGAATATTAGAAAGGGTAAAAAGCAAATTGGCAACACTGATACATGCTTCGTTCTTGTTTACTTCGCTTTTGTTTGTGCACGGATTAAGAATCAATTTTACTTTAGAGCATTTTTAAAAAGAATAATCACGCAACTGTTTACGCTACGATTTAAAATTTTGATTGTTATGGATAAGAGAAAAAATTAGACGTATTAGTATTAGAGATTTCACGGAATCTTTATTTAAAAGACAGCTATATCGAAATGTCACATTATCCAAAGAATCCAAATCATTTATTCTAATTTGATGCACCGTCCTTTTCCTTCTTTCAAATGTTTCCAGTAGTTCCAAGCTTTCAATATCATCTAGTGAGAATAGATCGTCAATGTCAGCCATTTTTCTTATTTGTTTTCGAAGCTGAGCTGCGGAGTGCGCATGCGTTACGAAAAGATCCGAGAATTATCTTTGTTAATCCTCTGATATTCGAGGATCAAAAACGAAGTGTTAAAGTAGCCGGTGAACTGTGGATTTTCGTTGGAGAATACCGATTTTCGTATGATCGAGTGATTACCACTGATCCGAGGTTTAATCCGAGTGTTAAGAAGTTGGTGAATATAGGCCTTAAAAAGTTATGAAAACTAATTTTAATAAAAATAGATTAGTAGAATTTAAAACTAAATGCGATTTATTAATTTTATGACAAGGCTTTAATGTAAGTTTAACCATAGCCTCCTAAACTAGATGCCTGTCGTGTGGCTCGGAAATTTGGCAACCGTTCAAGCGGTAGACAACGCCACCTGGTACAAATTGCGGGACTTTTTTATCCAACAGCCACCAAAAATTTTTAAAAGTGGGATTTGATATACATAAAATGCGAACAGAATCGAAGAAACTTCGATTATATCTATTGTATATCACTTCTTAAAATTATTGGCGACAGTTGAATAAAAGACTCGCGCAATCTGTACCAGTTGACGCTGTTACCGTTTGAACTGTTGCAAGTTTCTGAGCCACACGACAGGCATCTAGTTTAGGAGGCTATGGTTTAACATTAAGTAAATTAGCACGATAATGTAGTAAATAATATATATACATATATATCACTAAAATGGGAACTATATGAATTGGATTAGAAACTTTTTTTAAATGTAATAGAAACATCTTTTTAGTAGTAAAATTTAATTTACGATTAGCTTTCCATTTATAGTTTCAGTTATACAGAAGTTTGTCGAAATGTTAGTGGAGGCTTTCATGTGGGACTCAAAAAGCTTTCGGGTTCTGTCAGTGTGTCTGTCTGTCTGTATGTTTCGTGATAGCTGCCGCAAAAATCACCTTATTGACATACAGTATGGTACACATGTTCATTAACCACACAGAAATAGCTGTATTATTTTGAGTGTGTATTCTACAAGTAGTTCGTTTACAGGTATACACCAAAGTTTTTCTTACCATTACGGCCTATGGATAGAATTTGTATGTACCACAATAGCAAGCGTAAAAATACTTGGATTGGTTTTAAAATTGGTTCACGTGTTCAGGCGCTATACAGAAATAACTGTATAGTTTTTGGTGCCTATATTATTTATGGATCATGTACAGAGACACACCAAAAGTTTTCTTATCATTATGGCTTATGCAAAAAATTTCATTTAAACGCTTTTAAAATTAACACGCATTATTGAGATGCTTAAAAGCATGTCTTAAGAAGAAAATGTGTGTTTAGAGTAAAAAATTACTGTACAGGACCCCACAAAAGTGTTTCGACAATGTCACGTAATCATCCAAACTATGTCAAATTTCGAACAATTTTTCATGGGCTACATAGAATAAGTTGTATATTACTTCCATTACCCGACTACTGTAGGTATTGGAAGTATTGTAATCGGTCCAAAAATTAGATATCGAGTTTTCACCTTATTTACACGTTTTAAGGCCTCCTGTGTACAAAAAAGTAGTTTTTGGCAATTGGTCAGCGTGTGTGTGTGTGTGTGTGTGTGTGCGGAATCTTCTGGCTATCATATCGCCGAAACTAATAAATATAGAACTATGAAACTTTAGAATCCATACAGGCCTGGTGTGCAGAAGAAATTTCCAAATTTTGGGAGAAACTGGAAGTGAGTCATCGGAAACCGGAGAATGGACTGTAAGTCCGTATCTCAAAAACGGCTCTAACGATTTTCTTTAAATTTGTTATAGTAACACTCTGTTAGATGTCCTAATGTCCTTTTGAATGGAAAGTTCAGGAAAATTGATAGGCGTCCTGTATAAATAGCTCAATTCCAGGCCTCTCAAGTGCGTTCCTTTAAAAATGGCTGTAGTACGAATGTTTTTTTTCAAACTCATCATATTAACTCCCTATTAAATATCCTTTGGTATGTAGTTATTGTTTTCCAGTCAATAATTGAGTATGCCAAGTTTTGGTAAAAGTTGGCATCTCAAAAACGGCTCTAACGATTTTCTTGAAAATTGTTACATAAATCCATTTTAGATATCCTTTCTCATGGATTACGTGGTTATTACAGGAAAATTAACAGCTTAGGTAGGTTAACTTTAGATCTCGGAAATTGGTGTTTTCAAAGAAAAAACTGTGCCATATTTTTTTTCTTATTTTTTAACTTGCTAAGTAAACTTTGTTTTATGTGTGTACACGTGTATTAAGTTTCTCATACCGGAAAGAAGGTTTCTACTTCGTTAGGTCAATTTTATGTCTTATGATCATATTATCTTTAAAAAAAATGCATATACATTGCTGCCAAGTTTTTTAATTTATTCCGGAATGTTGGTAGTCCCGCCCCTTTTTCACACCGTAATCTTTTTAAAGTAATTTTCTTCATTTTTAATCGTAATTATATATTGAAGAAAATTTTTCTACAAAGATTACGGTGTGAAAAAAAGGCGGGGCCAACATCATTCCGGAATAAATTGAAAAACTTGGCAACTATGCATATAAAACGTGTAATAGTAGGTAATGGAAGTCGTGACGTTATTTCGCAAATGATGCTTTTTTACTGGTTTACATAATGTTTATGGTTCGTTGATAAGGACACAGAAAAAAAATTCGTTACATTAAAGCTTATGGGCAGATTTTCATTTAAGCGTATTTAAAGCGTTGAACATAATGGGATCATCATACATTATTAAGATGCTTGAAAGCATGATTTCTCTAAAAGAAAGTATGATTTTTTTTTTTTTTTGTGTGTGTGTGTGTGTGTGTGTGTGTGTATCACTAGTGTGGCACATGTACAGGGACACCCAAAATAATTTTCTACAATTACAATCTGTAGGGCGGTATTTCTTATAAGATCATTTTAACATGATTACACTCCATTAAACTTGATTAAATAAACAAACATTAATAGAATGATAAAAAGTGAAGTTTCTTTGAAAAACGGTAGTAATAGGTAATTAATTAGTTTACAGGGCTACACAAAATAATTCAAAATAATTTAAGCAATCATTTTGCATGAAATTTGGTACAAGTGTGTATGAATCACAAGGAATTAACACAAGTCTATGAGTTACAAGGAAATATATATATACAGTAACCGCCGCTTAATAAAATCACTGGTTAATAAAATTAGCCGCTTAATCTGATCAAATCGTCAGGACCGGAATAAAATCAATACAAAGTACTTTTAAAGCCGCCGCTTAATAAAATCAGCATTGCCGGTTAATAAACTCAAAAATATCTCCTCAACAGCCAAAAATATCATTTATGCACCCTAAAAAATTTTTTTATTTACATTGTGAAGTTTTTTTTTTTTTTAATTGAAAAAGAAATTAAAGCACAACAAACCCTCCTTTATCGCTCATTGTTGAAGATTTTACACTTGCAGCACAGTTACAAATAAAACACGCCCCATCACTTATTTCCGCAACAATTTCAAGGTACATATTCTTCAAAGCGCAGTAATAAAATACAAATTTAAGTTGAAATGATCTTTTTTTTTAAGGCAATTTCTAGTTTTTATTTTGAAATTACTATAATTCATGAGGTTTAAATGAAAAGATTTTAAATTTATAAGAACAGCGTGAACTTTTGGTAACGTAATGATGATTTTCCTCTAATGAAAGTGCACGGTAACATAGAATGCGCTTAATTTGCTTATGTCGAAGAAACAATCAGTTAATTATCTACAAAAAATTAATTAATATTGTTTACTAATTCCATTATTCGTTACCTTTTGAAGTTTCTTTCGAAATTCAGTGAAGTAATAGTTTTTTTCTTAAGGGCAGGAACGTTCGCCGGATATAAAAATCAGCCGCTTAATAAAATCACTTTGGCTCAGAACGAATGTGATTTTAATAAGCGGCGGGAACTGTATATATATATATATATATATATATATATATATATAAATATATATACAGATAGATGTAAACAGACGGATACAACGGGGGCTGAGGCGGCGGCAGCCTCCCTCATAAATGTATCTGGTTATGTAGTGAGTTAAACATATATATATAATGATTTTAAGTACTATATAATAAGTAAAAAGGATCTGCTGAGTAATGAATAATGCAAAAAGGACGTTGAGGACCCTGACCTGCAGATCCACTAGTCTAAATTTTTCAACTTTTGCAAGATGTTACTTTTATCAGTTTGCTGGGACGAAGTACGTAAAGAACCAAGTAAAGTTCTAGAAGTTTTTTTTTTTTTTTTTTTTTTTTTTGATTGAATGACTGAGTTATTTAATTCAGCATAAATATTTATATAAAACTCTATTTTAGTTAACACGGAGTAAACCATGGTTTAATATAAACATTGGAGTTATGTCCATACCGATAAATCATATTAGAAGATTTAAATAATTACAATTCAAGTAATAGACTTTTTATTTCTTTTTTAATTTTCGTAGAGTTATTATTAAAATAATGTTCATGGAAATGATTATACTCAAAATTTTTCTAAAATTACGTGTATATATATATATATATCGGATATATGCATGTTACTACGCTTATGTAACGCATAAGTTCTCAACGGGGGCGTTGTATGTAGGCTGTTGAGGGGGCGGTGATATAGGGCTGAATAATTTATCAATATATCCCCAAGTATCGATATTTTTTTAATATCGCGATAACAATATTTAAGATCTTGCTCTTATGATATATCCCTCTAACGATATTACCTAGTGCGCACTGCGCGATCGATCGATATGCCGATAAATAATGTTGAACGCCAATCTTACAATACCTCTTCAAATTCTGCTTCCCCGTCCCTGCTAGCATAGAATACGCTAGCACGCATCACCGTGCCATTCAACAAACCCCGAACAGAAAGCGCGCCGAATAACTTACACACAAATACCCCTTTTCTTCTTTTCCTCCTATTACTCTCTGATTAAAGTAGGAAAATATAACTTCAAACCCAAACCCGATCTCTTTTACAATACATGTACTATCTCTTCCTTTATTCCTGCGAAACCACAAATCTAAAATATTACTGCCTTAAAAAGTCCTACGTTGAATGATATCATATCAAATGATTCATTCGTCAAGATAATTAAGTTATTGCAATATATTACAATATTATCGCCCAGCTTCTCACATTCGTATATCCACAGATCAATAAATAGTATTGCAGCCAGTCGCATGTCTTGCAGTTGAAAACGATATATGGCTGGCGTTTTAGTTCTTCCTACCATTGGCTCATTGATATTGGTACATTTCAAAGTATCGATATTTACTGGCTACGAGTTTCAGCAGCGAGCTATCGATATTACTAGCTTCAGCAGCGTGTACTCTGATCAAAGCCAAACTGCAATATTTCAAATACCGGTGCCTGCAAGAAGAGCTCTTCGGCTGTTCCTTGCCACTTGTTACTTGCTTTGTTTTCTCATTAATTTTAATCCATTATCGGCAAAACTAGGTTTCTCTAAATGCTATGATAATTTGAAATGGTTACTGGAAATAGGGTAGAATACCCGAAATATAAAGAAATAATATATATATATATATATATATATATATATATATATATATATATACAGGGAAAATATTTGAGGATATTTCAGTTTATTTCCTGTTTTTAATAATAAAATAAATAATGAAATTGTTTGCATGTGTATTTTATTAATTTTATAAAATTTAAACTTTGGTCCGGAGCAAAATATAATTTCGAATCATTCAACAAGAGTGGCTGACTGTTTTGTGTCGAACAGTAATTTAACTGTTCTGACTGTAATTGAAATAATGACACAGTCATATTTCAGAAAAAGCACGGAATTTAAAAATCCAAATCAAACCCTGGACTGTCACCAAACATAGAGGTCACCTATATGGACCCGAGACCCGAGAATACAAAATTTTTACCGTAAGCACTTTTCGCCGGCTCGACACAGAACTGCTCGAAAAATAGAGAAGGGGAGGAGCACGTAACGTTTAAAGTTCACTCCTCGTTACTATTGGTTGGCAGCGAAGTATCGCTGTTGATTGACAAGCGCAGCAAAGAAAAAAAATAAAAATAATAATAATAATAATAATAATAATAATAATAATAAGTAAAAAAAGAAAGTGATTATTTTATCTCTCCTAGACATGCAAGGATCGAATGGAATTTTTCCGCCGTGTTTTTAAAGTGGATTCTGTACAAGTGTTTGTAATTAATTTTTAAATGTTCTATTTAAGAAAAATTATATTAATTGAATATACATATTTTTTTCTTAATTTTGTTTTCTAGTCGAATTTTGAATCGTGCTGCCGCGTGGTCGCAATATTAAATTAAAATCGCCATTAATGCTAAATTAGATGATAGCAATAGCTGAAGATTAACAAATAGAAGATGTTTAAAGTACACCAAAAGACATTATAGTTTATTATTTAATTTTCTCTGAAGGGGAAAAAAAGCATGGTTTACGAAGACTAGCGGTGAAATAGTTGCATATTTTTAAAATCGGCAATGAAAAAGAGCCATACATTTAAGGCACTTGAAGCAATTAAAGATTTTGAGATTTTGACGATTCTGAAAACGATTCTGACTTTCAGCAACAAACTGCTAGAATATCGCGTGTTGCGATAAAAATAAAACCCATATCAAAATATCACGTAGATAAAAATAAAACCCATACCACATATTAACTCTGTTAAAATGTTATTTTAAAATAATTAAAGCTGAAAATCGGAAGAATGGAGGACAAATTATACACTAGTACACTGAGAAAAAATTCTGCAACTGACATCTAGAATCTAAAGTGTGGCTCAAGAAAAAAATAGTTCCATGTCATCCATATAAATTCTAGTCCCCTTGGTAAGCGAATTCTAGAAGCCCCTATTACAATTCTAGAGCATTTGCCCATATTATCGAGGGCATATTAAAAATCTCTGCAAATAAATGACACTACAAGAGGCTGGTTTCAGATATTATAATATTGGTTTATAACTCACTTCTAGAAAATCAAGCGAGAATTTCTCGCAGTATAAAAAACTCAGAATATTCGGAGTATTCAGAATATTGTTTCACCATGTGTAAACTAGAAATTCTCGATCATTTCGTCTATTTAGTTTATTGGCGTGCTTTATGCGCCTAGCTCGGAAATCGATATTTCTAGTTAAGGGATTTAAAAAATGGCCAATTATTCATTCTAGAGTAAGTCGGTGTATTTTTTTTTTCTCAGTGTGTATTTAAAAGCAATGATATAAATTAAAATAAACACAAAACATCGATTAACTCTTTATGCATTTTTTTATTTTAATTATTATTATTATTATATATATATATATATATATATATATATATAGATAGATATAGATATATATATATATATATATATATATATTTTTTTTTTTATGAAAAAGTTATGGAAGTAATGTACCAGAAGATACATAGAAAACAGTCCACGCTTGTATACATGAAAATTGGTGTTCATTTGTCTTTAAAAAGTAGCAAATGTCTATTTTCCTTTCCTTGAAAAAAATATCGATATTAACTTGGTGATATATCGCGATATTTAATTTCTGATATCATCCAAGTCTAATCGATATCAATCTGGTGAGATTCAACGTCATTTGAAGGAAATCATCACTCATGAAAAGTACGTATTAATTCGTCGAAAAAACGTATTTTTCTATTAAAAGAAAAAGAAAACAGAAACTAATAAAATACTTATTTTAAAACGTCGAAAATATAACAGAAAAAGTACAACCATAAAACAACGTCTCTTATAAGTTTAAAGAAAACTTATAAGAGATGTTGTTTTATGGTTTTATGGCTGTTTTATGACTGAAAAAAATTTCGAAATTCTTCAGTCAGAATATTAAAATATAAAAACTATTTTTCAACCGACATAAAATAACGTCACCAATTTTTCACTGTTCAGACTTATTTGCAACTCTATAACAGCGTTATGTACTACCTAGGTTATATATTGGACAAAACTTTTTTGATTATAAAAAGTTCTACTATTCTTATACAAATGATTATTTATGATATAAATAACTAATTATGTGCTAGATAACAAGGTTTTTTTGGTCATTTTAGTTGCGAATAGTCCTGTTTGTCTCTACATAGTTATCTCTAAAATTCGCTAAATTAAATGTCGAATATTTATTGTATTTTAATTCCCAATATAAAATATGAATACACCAGTATCAAACAGTCACTTCATTTATTTTATTTTATAGCTTTTAAAAAGCCAATGACAAAAAAAATATAATAAAATGAATGTTTAATTTGTTTAGAAGCTAAAGCCGTACCATTTGAAAATAAGTTAATTTAAAACGAAAACAATTGATAAAATATTTTTAATGCAGTGATAAGATGATTAGGAAACCAATTAAAATAATTCATTTTAAATAGCAATAAGATTTCATTTTATTTTTTTAAATGATTCGTTTATAAAAAAAATGTTTTAATTACGCACTTAATCAAATAAAACAAATCTTTGCTTACTTAAAGATTTATCGAATCTCTTAGTGTAATGAAAACTCCGGGGAAATTTCGTAAGTCTAGACAATTGTTTATTCTGCTAAATAAAAAAAAAAAAAAGACAAATCTTGAATCATGACAAAATATTTTTATTGGAAAAGAAATTTAAAAAGGTAATATTCTATAAAACATATCACAAAAGAAAACAGAGTGTCAAAATATTAAATAAAATTTAAGATAATATATGAGATTGCTAAAAATACACTTTACAAATTTTATTTGGCCGATTTCGTTTTTGAACATGTTTATAAAAAAACATTTTATTTTTTCGGATTTTAATATACTTGATATTCGAAATTTATAATTAAATTAATAACGTTAACTATTATACCCATAAAAATCTGGTGTGAAGCACCAACACGACTTCCATTACCCACTATTACACGTATTATACGCATTTTTAAGAGATAATGTGATCACAAAACATAAAAGTGACCTAAGGAAGTAGAAACCTAAAATTTTTCCGGTAAGAGAAACTTATAAAGACATATAAAACGAAGCTTACATATAGCGGGGTAAAAAATAAGAGAAAAAAATGGTAGAGTTATTTTTTGAAACACAAATTTCCGAGATTTAAAGATGATGTACCTAAGCAGGAAGGCTGTTAATTTTCCTCTAATAACCACGTAATACACGAGAAAGAAATGGATTTATATTACAATTTTCAAGAAAATCGTTAGAACCGTTTTTGAGATACCAACTTTTACAAAAAATCAATTATATACCGTAAAACAATAACTGCATACAAAAGGATATTTAAAAGTGAGTTAATATGGCGAGTTTGAAAAAAAAAATCCGTACAGCCGTTTTTAAAGGAACGCGTTTGCAAGACCTGAAATTGAGCTATTTATACAGGATGACTATCAATTTTCCTGAACAAACCAACTATATCATTCGAAAGGACATCTAATAGCAAATTTGAAGGAAATCGTTAGAGCCGTTTTTGAGATACGGATTTTTCAATTTTCCCCAAAATTCATTTGTACACCAGAAATGTCTTAATTATGAAGTTTTGTAGATCTATGTTTATTAGTTTTGGAAGTATGATAGCCAGAAGATTCCACACATACATCCACACATACGCACACACTGACCAATTGCCAAAAACCAATTTTGGGGCTCAGGGGACCTTAAAACGTGTAAATCAGGTGAAATCTCGATATCGAATTTTTGGACCAATTACAATACTTTTATTATCTACGGTAGTAGGGTAATGGAAGTAAAAATATGCACGTAATATGAAACTCAAAACTGAAAATCTTGTAAAGACTAATAATCAGTGACTGATGTTGTAAAATATGAAAGAAATTACGGAAATATACATTTACATTCATTCATAAAAGGCGACACACGCCATATATATGTAATATGTTGACCTATGACAGAGGTCATACATACTTTTTTTTTTTTTTTCAGCCTACTCTCAAGGATAAGAAATTTCCACATTTTACCACAACTATTTTTATACAATAACAAAATCCTCCAGGTAGTAATGATCGTTTTAGACAGATTTAAAAATACTGATCCCAGTTACATAAATTATATTGTTCCATAACGTGCCAATTTTTTCAGGCGCAAGGCGGTTAAGGTACGTCTTTAAAAAAAAATAAAAATAAATAAATAAATAAAAAGTTTTCTTTTGCTTCAGTATTTAGGGCTGTCAGTGCGCTATTTTTTACTTCCATTATTGTACAACCGTAGATAATGGAAGTACTGTGTTAGGTCCGAAAATTCGATATCGAGTTTTCACTTGATTTACACGTTTTAAGGCCCCCTGAGTCCAAAAAAGTAGTTTATGGCAGTTGGTCAACGTGTGTGTGTGTATGTGTGCGTGTGTATGTAAGTGTGGATTTATCTAGCTATCATATCTCCGAAACTAATAGAGATAAAACTGCGAAACTTCAGAATTAATACAGGTTTATTAGACAGGCGAATTTCTAAATTTTGGTAAAAGTTGGAAAACTAGAAGTGGGTCATCTTGGAAACCGGAAAATGGACCGTGGGTCCGTATCTCAAATGGCTCTAACGATTTTCTTTAAATTTCTTATATAAACACTCTATTAAATGTCCTAATGTCCTTTCGAATTGTTAGTTCAGGAAAATTGATAGGCGCCCTGTATAAAATAGCTCAGTTTCAGGTCTCGGAAGTGAGTTCCTTTAAAAATGGCTGTACAGATCTTTTTCATACTCGCCATATTAACTCAATTTTAAATATCCTTTTGTATGTAATTATTGTTTTCCAGTCAATAATTGAGTATGCCAAGTTTTAGTAAAAGTTTGTGTCTCAAAAACAAGTCTAATGATTTTCTTGAAATTTGTTACATAAATCCATTTTAGATATAATTTTTCATGTATTATGGGGTTATTACAGAAAAATTAACAGTCATTTTGATTAGATAGTTCAGATTTAGATCTCGAAAATTGGTGTTTAAAAAAATAACTTTATCATAATTTTTTTTCTTATTTTTTAACTCATTGTGTAAACTCTGTTTTATATGTCTTCACACTTTACGTGCGTATCAAGTTTCTCTTACTGGAAAATTAAAAAAAAATGCATACGTTAATAGTGGGTAATGGAAGTCGTGTGGTTGTTTCACACCAGATTTTTATTTTTATTTTCTTTCACCTAATTTTCTTTCTTCTTTTTATCGAAAATAATCTCCATGCTTTTCTGAAAAAAGTTGTGCACCCTCCTTTGAAGGTTTATGATCTGAATTTAAACATGCACAAACTCAATAAGGCAAATGACAAAAATATACTTTTTCGTGAAAGACTTTACTTTTTTCTGAAATAATGAAAAATGTTCATATTTTATGTTTTTATTGTCTTCTAGCATTGTTAAGAAAACAAAAATAGTTTTCTATACAATTTTCAATTTAAATACTAGTAAATTTACGATACAATTTTTATTGGGCTTCATTGTTTTTCATTTAATGCTGCATGTTTTATTTATTACGTATTATCTCTCTTAAAAATGGTACGTAATAGAGAAATTTCGACATGTGAAATTCATACAATTCACCCACTTATTTAAAGAGAAGAGAACAACATTTATTTATTCATTTATTGCCGAACAGTATTATCATTCAGTATTATCAGTATTAATATCAACAGTATTATCACTTCTCATTACTATAAAAATACGATGAAGATTGCTGTATGATAAGAGTGGTAGGGAAAAGTTGAAAATTTCTCATCCTTGTAATATCCTGAAATAGCGGCGCAGCTTATGATTTCTGTCTTTAATATTTAAAAATGTTATATTGAAAAAATATTACAGATTTTGATCTTTTGGAGATTGCAGTCGTGCATCAGAAGTCTAAGATCGAATTTGGAGATCACCAAAACAGAGGAATATCCTCTCCGTGGAGGATCAAAATTGTGTCGGCATGTCTCCGGAACACCCTTAAGGGGTGTGTCACAGACCGTCGCAAATCATCCATAGCATAGCAGTGCTTGGAAAAAAAAAATATATATATATATATACCGTTAATATATCTTATCCCTACGTAAAACCTACTCACTCACTCGAATTGCAATTACTCAATTTTCATTTTTTTTTTTTTTTTCGCATTCTCTATATTCAGCTTCATTTCTAAAAATCAAACAAACCAGATTTTTACATCGTCCTGTTTTGGAGAGCTTCTGGTTCGTGTGCTACTATCTAACAATACCTATGCTCATTGGTAGAAAATGTTTACTAAAAATTATTGGTGATTATTGAATAAAAATCCGCCAGCTCTGACAACACTGCCAATATTGACTGCTTGGAAAATATATATATATATATACCGTTAATATATCTTATCCCATGCGTAAATATGACATTCAACAATAAACATTTCAAATTTCCAGTTCTCTCCTTCACTGGCTAAAAATGCATATGTTCATTGGTAGAAAATGTTTACTTTCATTATAAACCAAAAGTTCGGCGGACCAACACCACCTGCTTGAAAAAAAAGACTCTGCCTACAAATGCCATTACAGGGATGGAACACGGGCGCAGAATTCATACCACTATCAATGTAAGAAAATTTTCTACTTCGTGAATTAGCGATATTATAGGTACAGAAATTTCTTCAACGGATTCCGGTATGAATTCTATGTGTTCCATCCCTGCCATTAATATCTCTTATTTTATGCGTAAACGTGACATTCAATAGTAAACACCTGAAATTTACAGTTCCTGTCGCCTTTGCAGCCGGCACAAGTAAAATCTGTCGTAGCTAACAATGTCCCTCGACAGTGTTACTTAAACAAAGAAGCCATCTCCTCCGCAGAAGATCAAAATTATGATAGTTTGTGTAACTACATCGAGGCGTGAATTCCAGATCGTCACCAAACATACACTGCGTAGCTACAATGCGACATTATACCAGCTCAACTTCTTTATGGATGACAACGTTTTAATTTATTCCGTAGTATTTTTAACCCCGCCTTTTTTTCCTATCACCTATTTTTTAAGGAAATTTTTTTATTATTTTATTTAAATTATATATTGAGAAAATTTTTGTACAAATAAAGTGGTACGAAATAAAGGCGGTGCTAAATATACTCCGGAATAAATTAAAACAGGGCTCCCACAGCCACGCCTTTTTTCAAGGACTCTTCCACCAGAATAATCTTAAGATAAATTTATTCTTAAATGTATAGTGTACGTTTAATAAGAAATTTATTTTTAGATAATACTGGTGGAAGAGTCCTTGAAAAAAATCAGGCCGTGGGAACCCAGTAAATTATTGGCATCTATGCTTCTTGCCTTTGCAGCAACAAAAAATAAAGCTCCAGTTTTCAGGACAATCTCCAAAAATGGACGACTCCAAACAGGCGGGGCCTAGAATGATCTTGGGAAAATTCTGTGCTATGATTGGCTGTAGTCCGACTGTTTGTAGGATAAAATAAAATCGTCTGATGAAGTAGAATGGCGAAAAAGATGGGAGTCATCCATTGCCGGTGTTATATAATTTGAATTATTTTACTTAAACCACGACCTATTGCACCTTACATGTATTAAGTTGGGAAATGCGAAAATGAGTTAACTGTATGTTTTGTTATTTTAAAATAAAAACGTTTATTATAGACCAGCATTGGTTAGAAATAAAAATCATTGTTAGCTGATAAAATATTTTACTTAATTATAATTGCAGTAGTGAGTTGAGTTAAGTGAGTGTAACGTCGCATTTTAGCTGCGCAAAAGGCAATTGACGACGGTCAATAACTAATCCCTGGTCTGGAAACATGCCATCACAATTTGAATCGTCTGTGAAGGGAATCAGTTGCAATTGTAAATGCATAAATTCAAATCACTGATTTTTCTTCTAATAAAATTTAAATACTTAATCGAATTTGTATTTTCATATTTACAAATGATAAAATTCTTGTTTGGATGTACCGGGTGATCCAAAAGTCAGGACCAACTTTAAAATTGAATAATTCGAAAACGAATCAAGATACAAAGATACGTTTTGCACCAAACGGATGAAAAAGAAACCGGGTTTTGTGTGGCAAAGGAAAGAAATTAGTTCTGTTGGCGACCAACAGATGGCGCTATAGTGTTTTATTTCACCAAAATATGATTTACAAATGAAAAAAAATGCTGACAGCTTACAAGTCAGCTTAGTTACAGTTAATTAGTACTACTACATTAACTGTTCAATGTCCATCATTCAGAAGTACAGCTGTGAGATGATTCATCACATCGTTCACAGCATTTAGTAGCATTTCTTGCGTTATGGCAGACACATTTTGGCGGATGGCATCTTTCAGTGCTGCTAGTGATGCCGGTTGGTCGCGGTACACTTTTGACTTCCAAGAATCTCCACAGCTAAAAGTCACAGGGTGTCAGATCGTGAGATCTTGGAGGCCATGCGTGACTAAAGTAGCGACTAAGAATGCGATATTTCGATGCATATAAGCTTCTAATACCATTACCTGCTCTAGTTTTTCCTTTTTATATCGTTTGTTGCTTTGCATAATCCTAAATCAGAAATACGACAGCGCCATCTGTTGGTCGCCAACAGAACTATTTTTTATTTCTTTGCCACACAAAACCCGGCTTTTTTTCCATCCGTTTGGTGCAAACCGTATTTTTGTATCTTGATTCGTTTTCGAATTATTCAATTTTAATTTTGGTTCTGACTTTTGGATCACCCTGTATGTAATAAGAAAAGTGACCATAGTCCACCAAAATCTGTACACATATTTTGGTGGATTTAGGTCACCCAAATTCGTATTTGATCTGTGTATAGACCGAGAAAGAAAACCGATTTTGAATTTAAATTTTGTTTTTCAGTTACTTCATGTTTTCCAAGATGTGTGAAAAATGACACCTGGGTAAAAAGGCAACATATACGTACACAAAAATGAACATGATTTTTTTTTTTTTTTTTTTAATTAACTTTATATTTGATCTTAGATTTTTGTCAAATCAGTGGAAAATAATATTACTTTGAAGGGGAAACATACTATATTTACATGCGAAAAATGAACGTGAAAAATATTTGGTGAAATTTACATCATATTAAAAAAAGAAGAAAAAGAAAAATACATTTATTTGCATTTACTTATTTTTAATTGGTATATAAAATTTAAGTTAAAGAAATAATTTATCTTTATTAATATTTTAGGGCTCCAACAAATTTACACGATTAGTTATTATACAAGACGTGAACAGATTGGTGTTCTTGCACGGGTGAGGTTACGATAAGTGTCGGTATTTTCACAGAGCACATACTGACTAAGGGCCCTAGCATATTAAAATCGACAAATGTCGACTGTAGAGAAGAACGCGATTTATGAAACAATCCAAGCTATGACGATTTGAAGTGTGGTCTTAGCTTGGAGTGTTTCAAAAATGGCGTTCTTGTCTACAGTCGACACTTGCAAGGGCCTATGCAAGGGCCTTTAGAGCTTTAACAACGGTTAGAATTTGTCAAAGCAACACATAGTGTTGCGAGCGGCGCTGGTGTTACCAACGGAATGTTTGCTTACTAAATAATTGCAATACAATTTCAAGAAATTCTGGTTTTAAATGAGGAAGTAAAGTGTAGAAGAATTTGTTAGCAAACATAAATTTTGAAAACACACGCGAATTATTTCGGATCGAAACAATTAAGCATGATCTTTATGGGGATAAATAAGTAGGTTTGAGCAGGGCCTGATTAAGGGGGAAGCTCGCTCTTCACACATTATTTATACTTACACCGTTATCTTTTAACAAATACTTTCCTCCTATAATAAACAGAAAATTTTCATTAAAAATTATTTTAAAAGAATTCTGGTGTCTAATAACGGTGAGTAAATTGGATTGTTTTACACCGTTCATTTTTTATAAAAAATATTTCCTCGTCAAAGCGTGGAATTTCTATGACATGAAGTAAAAAATAATTGTAAAAATATTCCGGTATGAGCGAGCTGCCCCCCTTAATCAGGCCCTGGGTTTGAGTGTGATGCAAGAAGATAGCAGCGAGTGCTTTCTTTTTGTCGATTGGTTTCTTTTCAATGAATGCGTTTACCCATTACCCGCTGGTGTTGCGTTCACGTAACACCAGAAATAATTGCTTTTAACAGTTAACTAAAAAAGATTTTTTATGTTAACACTTTCGCGACAGCTTGTTTTTTTTTTTATTGTTTGGCAGTAAGGTCCTTCTGTGGGCGTTATTCTACCAAGTTACAATATTTCAGAAAAAGAAAAAAAAAAAAATCTATATAGCTTCATAGTACAAATGAATATAAATTATAATTATATTCTTTCTGATTAAAGTATTTATATCTTAAGTTTATTGGTTGTACAAATATGAATATTGTATATATTGTTAAGAAATAAATGACATACAATTTGCAAAAGAAACGCCCACTGACGGAGTTACATATTTTCAAATGACGTTAACCCATTTTATTCCATTGTCGAGGACAGCTGAAAAATAGGACAGGAATTTAAAGGACAGCTGAAAAATAGCATATAGAAATCAGAATTTACTTGGTGCGAATATTTTGTCAGCTGGAATATATATTGGTATATATAAGCTTCTCATAGCGTGTTATGTGTCTCACCTCCTCCTCCTCCCCCTCCATTTGGGATCTTTGTTTAATAATTAAATTAGGGGGGGGGGGGGTTATTTTCTCTTTGCGGTTGAAAATTCTTTCTGGAGAACTATGCAAATAAGAAAGTATTATACAGATAAAGCAAAACTTTATACTCGGAAAGCATTTTTCACTATTGAAAAGAACACTAAAACGTTTAAGTGCAAATTTCATCCTCATTATTTTAATGTCCTGCGTACAAGGTGGATAAGATTTTTTATACAGAATATATATATATATATATATATATATATATATATATTTAAATTTTGTTGTATTTAGTTCATTTAGACTTAATTAACCTTAAAAAATATAATTTTTCTCACATTTAAGCAAAGTAAATAAATTGGGATAAAAAGGGTTGATCTACGTCAGCGGTCGCGAAAGTGTTAAGTGTAGTTTAGTAAAGTTAAATTAGTTAAGTTTTTGTTAAGTATAGTTAAGTAAGAAAATTATAGATGTTTACAGTTTATTTTATTACAAAAAAATTTGATCTGAAAAATAATTTTACATTTAAAAAGGAATTTCAAACTTGAAGCACTTACCAAATCAAAATATTTGAAAATTTTCATATTTCAAAGAATTTACATAACACATAAAAAAAATTTTTCGTAATAAAATAATTACTTTTAAAGCCATCTACAGTTTTTCCTGTTTTGTGTTCTCTCAAAGAAATTTTCGTAAACATTTATTTATATTCGTTTTATACTGTCATTCCACTGAAGTTATACAAAATACAACAATCTATTTTTAGTAAAATAAGGCCAATTTTCATAATTTTATTTTAAATTATTGTTATATATGATCAAAATAAGGAGTGTTACTGTTTGTATTTAGAAAAAAAAAATAAAAAACATTATTTCTAGTTTTGGCGGTTAATGGGTTAAGTTGTAATTATTGCAATATTTAAATTGTCCCTTGTTTTAAAATCTTTATTGATTATAAAGCTCATTTTATTTTGTTAGTTTCTTAATATAAATGTATTGCGTTGTTAATAAAATTTTAAGCATATCCTTATTTGGTGATTAAAAACGGTCATTAGCAATCATATCATTTGATATATGTAACTTATCACGTAGTATAAAAACCAATTGCGTAATTCATTACCACATACTAATTACGTAATATCATATTACGTAAACAGTATATTACAAATTGTCTTATATATTCACCCAAATAACTATGAAATATCCTCGGATTCTAGAATTCTTTCTTATTTACCTATAAGTATATTTCAGAAAGGCCTACTGTTTTATTATATAAAATTTTCATAATAAAATCGTAAATTTAT
Source organism: Salticus scenicus (assembly GCA_963930645.1). NCBI lineage: Eukaryota > Metazoa > Arthropoda > Arachnida > Araneae > Salticidae > Salticus > Salticus scenicus. The sequence continues at coordinate 210,975,612 of OZ005658.1, read as the reverse complement.
TTATTAAGATTTTATGATTGAAAATCTTCTTATAAAATTATCTTTTGGACTTCAATATAGCAGGAAACAAATTTTGCGAATATTTTCAATTAATAATATAAAGATTTCATTCATCATACAAGCTAGTTATTAACAATCATTATTTCCTGATCCGAGAACTGAAATATATATATATGTATTTATATATTCTTATATTATTTATATTCTTGTATTTTATATTGATGTATTACATTTTGTGCTTGATTTCTGAATTTAATTGCTTTTTATGCTTTGTATTAATTAAAATTCGTTTGCTGTATGGTCTTGCTTCCATCTGTGAGAAGTTGGGGGCTAGAAACGTGTTTTTTTTTTTTTTTTTTTTTTTTTGTTAAATTATCAACCTTTTCGTCAGAAACTTCTCATATTCCTTTCCCTACATGAGGAAGCTCCCCTGATGAAGTCCCTCATGTGTTTTGCTTATCTATATTATTATATAAAGCGCAAAAAATTGTTTGTTTGTGGAGGGTAATCTCCGAAACTACTGAACCTATTTAAAAACTTCTTTCACTGACCGAAAGCTACAGTATGCCATATTGTTATAGGCTATATTTAATTTTGCTAAAATAAATTTTAGTTTAAAATCTGAGCATTTTAATTAAAATCCCCATAGAAGCCGTAATAGAAATGGAAATAATGAAATATTAAAATAATTAGCTGCTGCCAACATAAAAGAAACATTTACATATTCATTTCGTTTTTAAAATATTTTGACGTGAAAAGAAAAGAAATATATTTCCACGTGCATTAAATTGAAATTCATATAAAGCTTTTTTAATTGTTAAACTTACACGTTAAATCTGACGTCATTATCCGCGATTGTAATGAAATGCTCGCCCTCTGGTGGGCTACGGTGAAATTACAATAAACATGGTTTAATTCGAATTCCATATAGCCGCCATTGCTAGCCGATGTTTAGTTTCACATATATTTATTGAATAAAAATGAATAAATACGGTAAAAAAGATAACACATACTTTTGTGTGCCACAGTGTAAATCCAAAGCATCAAGAAATCCAGAATTGAGCTTCCATTTATTTCCAAATGACGAATTTAAAATTTCAGTTGCTTCGGCTAATGGAAGTAAAGAATTAATCAGATGATTTGAAACTAATATTTGTTCAACTTCATTTAAAATCTACTTCCGAATCGAACTTTGAATAAACTGAAGTATTTTTTCCAAAAGCAATCAATTTTCCATAATGTAATGGCGGAGAAATTATAGTACGAATATTAAGTAGAATAACAAGAACACTATTGGAACACACGTGGCTAATGTTTACTAACAACTGCAGTGTTCACAAAGCGCCGTCTATCGATCATTACAAACGCGGCCGCGATTGTAATGAAATGCTCGCCCTCTGGTGGGCTACGGTGAAATTACAATAAACATGGTTTAATTCGAATTCCATATAGCCGCCATTGCTAGCCGATGTTTAGTTTCACATATATTTATTGAATAAAAATGAATAAATACGGTAAAAAAGATAACACATACTTTTGTGTGCCACAGTGTAAATCCAAAGCATCAAGAAATCCAGAATTGAGCTTCCATTTATTTCCAAATGACGAATTTAAAATTTCAGTTGCTTCGGCTAATGGAAGTAAAGAATTAATCAGATGATTTGAAACTAATATTTGTTCAACTTCATTTAAAATCTACTTCCGAATCGAACTTTGAATAAACTGAAGTATTTTTTCCAAAAGCAATCAATTTTCCATAATGTAATGGCGGAGAAATTATAGTACGAATATTAAGTAGAATAACAAGAACACTATTGGAACACACGTGGCTAATGTTTACTAACAACTGCAGTGTTCACAAAGCGCCGTCTATCGATCATTACAAACGCGGATAAAAAGTGAACTGGATTTTTTGTAAAAAAATAATAAAGATCGAGGAAAATTATTTCCCCATTTTAATCCCCATATTTGGATATAGATATGTATTAGTTATCATGTGCATCCGTTAGATTAAATTGTTTTTGTTGTAAAATTGATAAAATTGGAATTTTAAATTTCAAAACTCTAGAAAAAAAAATGGCAAATTTCCATATTCGATTGAAAACATAAACATTTCATTTCAAAGGATGATATTTACACAATAAACATCCAACTAATAAACTAATTAAAAGGGAAAGGATAAATATTCTATCATAATTTGAAGTCAAATTTGTTTTCAAATGTCTAAATAAAGTATCTGATATAATATACTAATATGTTGCAGCGGAATAGATTTGATATCCGTCATCCTTGGCAGAAAAAAAAAAAAATATCGCCAAATTATCTGGCGAATATAATTTAATTCCTTTCAAAAATCATGGTTATTTTAAAAACTTACATTAAGAGTGTAACGAATAATATGAAACAATATTTCGTACAATACATATTACGAAAATATACATCTGGCATGTATATTTTCGTATTACGTTTTTGATCGCCAAATACAAAAAACGCCAAGGGTGACAGTTTTGAAATTTAAAATTAAAATTTTGTCAATTTGACAGCAAAATAACTCAATCTAACGCATGCATAAGCATACAATAACTAATACATATCTATACCCAAATATGAGGATTAAAATCGGGAAATAATTCTTCTAGAATTTTAATAATAATAATAAAAAAAAATCCAATGAGCGATTAACATGGAAAATTTTTTTCTTGCATCCACGGGCGGTCAGTGATGTCACACTTCGCTTGCGTATTGAGATGTTTAAATTTATTTGGCGACTATTTTTAGCAACTAACAGTTATGGCAAGTAGCTCAATATACATAGCGCATACAGCCATTACTGAAATGTAAATAGCATTTAATTATTTGAGTTACATTATGTTGATTGGAAACCTATTTAATATACCTATTCTCTATAGCTATACTAAGATGAAAAGAAGAAAGGTTTATATACATATCTAGAGAACGATCGCTAGAACTAAAAAGCCGATTGCTTTTTTTTTTTTTTTTTTTTTTTTTTTTTCTTTCAATAATCAAAAGTTACACACTCTCTCTCTAAGTGCTAGAAGCTATAATAAATTTTGGTAAAATAAATTTTTAATTAAAAGTTTCAATATTTTAATTGAAAACAAAGCATAGATTTGATATCTATCGTCATTGGCGAATTTTGTATTTGGCGATCGAAAACGTAATACGAAAATCTGTATATTATCGTAGTAAATACGAGATGTATGTGTTTACTTCAATTACCCTACTACCGTAGGTAGTGGAAGTATTGTATAGGTTTTGGCAATTGGTCAGTGTGTGTGTATATGTGCACGTGTGTGTGTAATCTTCTGGCTGTCATATCTCCAAAACTAATAAAAATAGAACTACTAAACTTCACAAGGGATTCAGGTCTGGTGTACAGATAAATTTTCCAAATTTTCGTGAAAATTGAAAAACCGGAATTGGGTCATCGAAAACCAGAAATGGGACCGTAAGCCCATATTCAAAAACACCTCTAATGATTTTCTCCAAAGTTGCTATATAAATAATATATTAGATGCCCTTTCGATTGAAAAGTTCCTTAGTTCAGGAAAATTGATAGGCGTCCTCTATAAACAGCTCAATTTCAGACTTCGCAAGTGCGTTCCTTTAAAAACGCCTGTACGGATTTTTTTTCAAACTCGCCATGTTAACTTCCTATTAAATATCCTTTTGTATGTAATTATTGTTTTTAGGTCAATAATTGAGTATGCTAAGTTTTGGTAAAAGTTGGTATCTCAAAAACGGCTCTAACGTATTCTTGTAAATTTTTTCTTTAATCCAATTTAGATAACCTTTCTCAAGTATTACGTGCTTATTACAGGAATATTAACGCTCATCCTGATTAGGTAGTTCAGTTTTAGATCTCGGAAATTCGTGTTTAAAAAAATAACTATTTATTGTTTTTCTCCTTATTTTTTAACTCGCTATACAAACTCTGTTGTATGTGTCTTTATACGTGTATCAAGTTTCTCTTACTCGAAAATCTCAAAAAATGCAAGTAATATCTCCAAAAAATTGTATATATTACGTGTAATAGTGAGTAATGGAAGTCGTGTGGTTGTTTCACACCAGATTCTGTAATAGTATATATTGTACGAATATTGTTTCATATTATTGATTTCTCCTTTAATATACATTATAAAAATAATAATCAATTATGGAAAAAATTAAATATATTTGCGAAATGAACAAATAAATAATAATTAAAGCTATTATGACGTCAATTTTATCAAAAACATTTTCATGTCATAGGTTTATTTTTCAATATTTTTTATTCATGAGTAAATAAATGTTTCTTTTTATGAAATAAATAAATAAATAGCATTAAGTAAAAATTGCCAACATTTAACAACTAATTAAAAAAAAAAATTGTAAAATTATATTTTGACTTTTCAGTTAATAATATTGCCTGACTATAACATATAAACTGATATATTTCTTGATTTTTTACATATCAATCCATCTTTAACTAAAATTTGTTCATCAGTGCGAAGCCGGACGGGTCAGCTAGTATATATATATATATATATATATATACACATGTTTATATGAAGAATTATATTTGTTCATATTTTTAGTAAAACTAATATGTCCAAACAAAATTTTAATAAAAAGAATATGGCATATATAATATAAAAAGTTATTCTTCGAAATATTCCAAGGAAACATTTAATATTTTATTACAAGGATATATCCACGTAGGACGGAAAATAATCTGATCTTTTGGATATTGCAAAGAAAATATACTTTTTCCCTTAAAACATTCTGAAAAATTCAAAGTAAAACTTTAAAGTACAGCAAAAATGTTAAAAGAAAAGTTTCCTTTCGCTGGATATTCTTTTTAAAAAGTCAATGGTGAAACTGTATTTTTACCTTTAGATACGTAGATAATGTATTCTTCGATAGTTTGTTTTTCATCTTTTTTTAAATTTACCCTTTAGCGACAGTTTCAGGAGGAGTTATTTTATCGGCTTACGAAATTCAGATAGATAACTTAAAAGAAAAAAATATAAAAAGTCTTTCTTCAAGATAGATTTTCCTTATAGGATTAACTTCATAGTTACAATGTTAACTTTGTGAAATGGAAAATTACAGTGTTTGTCTTACACATAGTATTTTGGAATTGATTTATCGTTTGCTTTTAAATTTAATTTTTTGTTGTCAAGGAATCATAATATGCTTTAAAAAAAAACTTTTTTTTTTTAAGTAATAGGGTAGGTGCTCCAGTGACTGGCATGCTCCAGTGACTGGCATGCTCCAGTAATTGACATCTATCCCGAAATATTTAAAAAATAATAAAATCATACATTTTACATTTTGAATTTTAACATTTTATGTCAAACACTGGAGCATAGGGTGCTAATAACTGGTAAAATGAATAACTAGCAGTGTCAAACACTGGAACATAGGGTGCCAATTACTGATAAAATGAAAAACTGGCAGTGTCAATTACTGGAACATTGAGTGGGTGTCAAATAGAAATTCATAAAAAAAATAATTGTTGTCAATTGTACATGTATGTGGTTCTGAATGTCTTTCATACCATATGTACTAACTTAAGATTTCTAAATATATCTTCTCATGACTAGAACATTAAAAACATCAGGTATTGCTCTAAAAGTGTCAATCACAGGTACACTTACCCTAGATATAAAATTCTGCACAAAACAGAATTTAATTTAGTGCGATAGTACTTATTTTAATCTATTCTACCGCATAAAGGCATTCAGTAATTGTGTTTTATTTTCTAGGATCGGGTACTATATTCATTTCTTAAAATGTCTTTGGTACAGCTTTAGTATAAGAGATCATAGCGGCTTTTAAATTTTTGTTGACATTTTGACGATGAATTAAAATGGCTATCGCTATTCCGTAACTAAAGATCTTGGCGAAAAAAGTTGGAGCTACTTCAGTGCCAAAGTTCAAATTTCGCCAAGGGGCTCTATATTAGAGCTGTTCCTTTTTTTTTTTTTTTTTTTTTTTTTTTTTTAAGTAATAGATATAAAATTCTTCCCAAAACAGAATTTAATTTAGTGCGATAGGACTTATTTTAATCTATTCTTCCGCATAAAGGCATTCAGTAATTGTGTTTTATTTTCTAGAATCGGTTACTATATTCATTTCTTAAAATGTCTTTGGTACAGCTTTAGTATAAGAGATCGTAGCGGCTTTTAAATTTTTGTTGTCATTTTGACAATAAAATGGCTATCGCAATTCCGTAAATAAAGATCTTGGCGCAAAACATTGGAGCTACTTCAGTGCCAAAGCTCAAATTTCGCCAAGGGTTTCTATATTGAAGCTGTTCCTTTCTTTTACACGATTTTTCTCACGATTATTTTAATTATTTAAGAAAAAATGTTTGCCCGCTCATATTTTATTTCGGCATAAAAAGAAATATATTAACTTATTTATTTATTTATTTATTTATTTTTGGCATCAATTTGTTTTGTTTTTTTCTTTTTAATAGATATAAAATTATAATGGAGCTTTTATTTAATATCTGTCCAACCAATTATGCGATTTAAATAAAAAAAATGTAGCGTTAAGTAGATTCTGTCCTGATTAATAAGTGTACAAACTTTTGCTACAAGAGTCAACTTTCAGATACAACGCCAAACTTTCAGCTCTATATATTTAGATAAAAACCAATATGTAGATTTATATATTTAAATAAAAACAAATATATTTGCACGTTCATTTAAGGTGATAGATAAAAATTTGTAACGACGATAAAGTCGCTGTCTGATACTACAACCTGTCGTACTAAAAAGAAAAAAAAATTGTTTTGTTTATTAGAATTTGCAAATCTCTCACACTCATATACTGTAAAATGATAAGCACTATATTATATTATTAATATATATAATGACCCTCATCTGTCATGAACGAATCCGGTTAGCACCGCTTCAAAACAGAAAGTTTTGGCAGCCATTTTTTTTCCGTTTGTTTAATTCAACTTAGGAAACATACATATCATTTTCATACATGTTTTGTATCGCACATATTCTTATTTATTTCTTATAAAACCTTGAAAAACTATTCAATTGTAATGTTTAAATGTCTTAATTAAATATAACGGATCACTGGCTATTATAAACATGAACCTATAAATAGAATTATGTAACATCATGATTATAAACAATGCAATACCAAATAGAAACAAACCAAAACTGTTGACATTCAGAAAATACAAATTCCAAATGGACAACTTTTTAATTCCGAATGAACGACTCTTTGACTGTTTCATTAAAAAAACGTTTAAAATATTTCTAAAACATATTAAAGCCTTAAAAATCTTAAAATATTTGTAAAAACGCATTAAAGCCTTTAAATATTTTATCAAGCTTCATTGTTTGTTTACATTGTAAGGTATGATTGGCATCGAGTTTAGTACGTAAATGCCGCCAGTTGATTTTAGTTTTGAAATTAGTGTAAAATGATAGTTGGGATAGAATGTATGGCTGGGCAAGTAAAAGTCACCAGTTGAAATGAGTATTGAAAGTAGAGTAGTCTAAGGTGATAATGTCGAGTCAAGCTAAAATGTTCGATTGAGAATGAGAAAGTCCCTAGCTGGATCCTGGATATTTTGACGATGTTGTGGGTGAGATAGCTGGTTGGAGGTATCGAGTAGAGGTGAATTTGGGTTAACATGGAGTGTCTGTTGTTATTGGATAGTTAGTTAGAAAATTTGAAAACAGGATCTACGATAGTCTTAAAAAAGAGTATTTTGGTAAAATGAAGTGAACCGTTTTTTCTTATTATGAGGACTTTAAATACGCAAGCGAAGTGATGACGTCACTTGCCGTTCGTGGATACAAGAAAAATATTTCCTATGTTAAACGCCCAATGGATTTTTCGTAAAAAATTATTAAAAATCGAGGGAAATTATTTCCCGATTTTAATCCCCATATTTAGGTTTAGATATGCATTAGTTATCATGTGCATGCGTTAGATTAAGTTGTTTTTGTTCTAAAATTGATAAAATTTGAATTTTAAATTTCAAAACTCTAGATAAAAAAAAAAAACTTCCATATTCCATTGAAAACATAAACATTTCATTTCAAAGGATGATATTTACACAATAAATATCCAACTAATATACTAATTAAAAGGAAAATGATAAATATTCTATCATAATTTGAAGTGAAATTTGTTTTCAAATGTCTAAATAAAGTATCTGATATAAGATACTAATATGTTGCAGCGTAATAGATTTGATATCGGTCATCCTTGGCAGAAAAAAATGTATATATATATATATATATATATCGCCAAATTAGCTGGTGAATATAATTTAATTCCTTTCAAAAATCATAGTTATTTTAAAAACTTATATTAAGAGAGTAATGAATAATATGAAACAATATTTCGAACAATACATATTACGAAAATATACATCTGGCATGTATATTTTCGTAGTACGTTTTTGACGTTTTTGATCTCCAAATACAAAAACGTCAAGGACAATAGAGTTTTGAAATTTAAAATTAAAATTTTGTCAATTTCACAGCAAAATAACTCAATCGAACACATGCACATGATAACTAATACATATATATATACCCAAATATGGGGATTAAAATCGGGAAATAATTATCCTCGATTTTTAATAATTAAAAAAAAAAAAAAATCCAATGGGCGATTAACATAGAAAATAATTTTCTTGCATCCACGGATGGTCAGTGACGTCACACTTCGCTTGCGTATAGAGCACTTAATAGAACACTGGGATGTGTTGTTGCTGTTGTGTTGTCGGGCCTATATTTTTTGTCAACCAGCAGTTTTTTTATTGTCATTCATATTTATTGATCGGGTAGAATTTTTGAAGTGAAAACTTCTTTAGGCGCGTTGAGCACTTTTAGGTGAACAAAAATCATTGAATTCCCGTCATCGTCACCTGACGCTTTCCATTTGATGTGAAAACTTTTGGGTGAACAAAAATCATTGAACTCACGTCACCGTCACCTGACGCTTTCCATCTTTGTATGATACAAATAATGTATCATACAATTAACTTGCTAATGTGACGTGTTAATAATTATATACTGTATATTGTTTTAAAATCTGGTGCGGCTCTACACGATTTCTCTCATCTCCGGACACTGTCTCTATTGCAGTTAGACCTCACAAAACCGTGAGAAAGCCCAAAGCTGCCATTTTTCTCACGTTTTTACAATCTGGTGCGGCTCTACACGACTTCTCTCATCTCCGGACATTGTCTCTTAAAGATTGCAGCCGGAAACGTTGCAGTTAGACCTCACAAAACAGTGAGAAAGGCCAAACTCGCCATTTTTGTCACGTTTTTACGATCTGGTACGGCTCTACACGACTTCTCTCATCTCCGGACACTGTCTCCATTGCAGTTAGACCTCACAAAACCGTGAGAAAGGCCAAAGCCGCCATTTTCCTCAAGTTTTTACAATCTGGTGCGGCTCTACACGACTTCTCACATCTCTGGACACTGTCTCTTAAAGATTGCAGCCGAAAACGTTGCAGTTTGACCTCACAAAACAGTGAGAAAGGTCAAAGCCGCCATTTTTCTCACGTTTTTACAATCTGGTGCGGCTCTACACGACTTCTCTCATCTCCGGACACTGTCTCTATTGCCGTTAGCGCATTAAATGAAATTATAATATAATTTTTGTAGTAGTAGTTTATATTAATGAATAAAAAAACACTGCATTTAAAAGTATTTCCTGCACAATAAAATATTTTCTGACGATTCAAGAAATACACACGTAATTGTTCACTTTTTCACTTCTGTCTGCACTCCCGGAGTGCAAATGTTTTTTTTTTTTTTTTTTTTTTTTTTTCAGAATGAAAATTGGTACAACTATAATATTTCCCCACAACAAAATTTGACGATTTTTCTTTGGCGCCGATCTGAACGATAACGATGTCGTTCTGAATTGTTTGCGATATGATATGGCAGCCTGCATGCTATTTATTTTGGATTTATGATTTTATGATTTAGCTTATGATTTTATCATTTATGCTATATGATTTATAATTTTTAGATTTATAATTCAGCCATAATCGACAAAAATAAATCGCCAAATTCAGCTGTGGGGAAATACTATAGTTGTTCCCCATCATGATCTAAACATTGTTTTCAAGATTTATCGCTCACATTCCGTCATTTTTGACGGGGTTATATACTAGTTTATAAATAATAATTTATACTTTTAGAAAGTTTGATAATGTATTTTCTGAAAATTTGGATTTTCTCTTCGTCTAAATTTATTCTTTACCTACAGTGTCAGCAAGACTTATTTTTTCGGCTTGCAAAGTTCATGCACAGTGAATATTTTAATTATATTATCTGCTAACATTATACAATGTATCTTAAGCCTTTTCTATGATATATTGCTTTTATTTATACAACATATAATCCCTTATGCTGTGTGTGCCAAGTTAACTTTTTAGTTTTGATATATTGTAAAAGTGTCTCGCTTTATATGATTGTGTTTTAGTTTCCTGTGGTATATTAGTCTACATAATACACCTGAAAAATTCAGGTTGGCCTATGAATAGGACTTTTTACATGGAAATAATAATAATAAATAAAAATAAATGGGATAAAATAATGTTTAGTCTATAGTTTTCCAGGTGTTTTTGCATTTTTACTTTTGGTATATTTTTATTTTATTAAATTGCATCTCTTACTATCCTTTTATTGTATTGTATTCTATATTATAATGAAGGACTTTTTTTTTTGTTTTTGCAATCATGGTTGTTTATAATTAGACGTCTTGTATAATTTACTATGGGCGTAATTGGAATTTTTTTTTTTTTTTTTTTTTTTTTTTGTGTGTGTGTGTGTGTGTGTGTGTGTTATGTCTACTTTTGTTATATTTAAAATTTTATTTTATTTTAATGATTCCTATATACTTATCTATTGTGTTATTGTTTACATTTACCATAAGTGTTTTGTAAGAGAAGAGAGGGCGGACTTTTGTATTTTCCAAACTTGGCGGGGGGGGGATGAAATATAAAAATCCTCTTATTAGGTCTTTTTATATTAGTTAATATATTCTTTAATAATGATTCAGATTTGTTCTTTGCAAATTGAAACTTTCATTTGTGCTTTATTAAAAATAACCGTTAGGAAAATTAATCTTTTTTTTTTATTATTATTATTCTAACGTATTTCTTCCAAATTGTCTTTTTCCTCCCAGACCAAAAATATTCCTTTAGACTTGGTCAACGCCCTGTCTGAAAGGGAAGAAACAAATAGAAGAATTAAAAAGCAGTTAGTTACACCTTTTTTGATCATGCGACATTACGTCAGTAGGGGAAAAAGTCCCTCAGCTTTTCTCTTTTTCCTCTCATATAAAGGTGCTCGCATCATTAGAATATTATCTTTTTTCGCCTTAGAAGTGCTAAACAAATATGTGATAGATCTTTTTCATTTTGTTGTTACTATAATAACGTATGCTACGTAGTCCAGCGAAATATGGTACTGGCTCCTCTCTACGAGGGAAAACCCCAGCTCTCTCATAAATAAACTGATATGTAAATCTTCATTGCAGTTTAATTACTGATTGTTTATCACGAATATGACTGCTAACAAGGATGAACTTATTTTTTTCCTTATATATACATATATGCTTGGGACAAGTAAAAATATCCTAGTTACACTTTTCCAACATAAAAAAAAATTCTCTAGTAAAGGTAACCACGGGTAAAAGACCAAAAAGCTTAAGAACTAGAACAAATCTAAAGTTATATATTGTAACCACGTTTCTCGCACCTAGCTTTGAGAACGATTCCAAAGGCTTGGAGGAGTGCCAAATTGATCGACAGGTTGAAATTTGGTTAACATCCAGTCATTCGGTATTCCCTTATTGCTATTTTCTCTCATACACAAAGGTTATTATAGCCTATATTTTAACACTGGAGTCGTTGATACAGTATTTGCGTAGAATCTCACATGGTCGCAAGAAACGCGGTTAAAGAATATTCAAAATCTACATAGAAAACGTAGTTTCCTTACCAGACCAGTAACTGCAAAACTATGAATTTTGAGAGGGACATTATGTGGGAAAGGGGAACATATGCAATTTATCAAACTTCTAAAACCATTACTGTTTCATATCTGACTTGCAGAGCTGCCAACCTAGTCCGAAGGATTGTTAGTACCGCCCCTTATTCCACACCAGTCTTTTTTAAAAGTATTTTTCATCTTTATTCATCATTAATGCATTTGAAAAAAATTACTCTAAAATTTAAGAATGGTGTGGAAAAAGGGGCGGTACTAACAATCCTCTGGATTAGGTTGGCAGCTCTGGACTTGATTTCTTAAGATAAAGGAAAGAAAAAAAGTTTCTAACAAAGAGATATGATGTCTATTAGGTCGAAAGTTAATTTATCATTTTAGTTATAAGACGAGGTTACTCTTTCACCCGAAGTTACACTTACCCCACTTTACCCTAAATTATACCTGTCAACATTTTAATTAATATTCTGTAGCATCATTAGTGCCGCCACTTTTTTCCCATGCACTCTCAGAAATAATATACTCAATTTTGAAGATTCAGACATCCTCGTGCTTAATTTCGTTGTTTTTGACAACCATTTCGTCAAAAGACATGTAATTTTTGACGAATCGTGAACTTTCAAATATTTGACGAAACTGTTTACTCACAATAGCACGTGCTACCTTTTCTTACCGCCATATATATATATATATATATATATATATATATATATATATATATATATATACATATATATATATTTTTTTTTTCCTGTGTTGTTTCGACGTTATGTTACAATGACTTTTATTTATTTATTTATTTATATTTATATTTTCATAAAATATAAATAGGATTTAATCATCCAAAGCAAAGAACTTGCAGGAAATTTTATAATTCTATAATTTGCATTTTATTCTGTACTGGCAGGCTTTGCCCGCTTCGCTGGTCACTATATTTAAAGGAAACTCTTTTCTATATAGCTTTATGAAAAAAAGAAAAAAAAAAAATTCTGAAGTCACTCAAAAGCTCGTTTTGAGTTCCCGCTGACTTCGGCAGCGATTTGTTCGTCCTCGCAGTCTCCAGTGCCTGTCCTTATTGCCTGCGACAATGGCTTACGGTGGGCTTCCATTTGGGTGTTTATCATATATGACAATTTTGATACGGACAATATCGAAAAATTTGAACTAGCCCTTTTATATATGAATCCCCGTTACATATGAACAACATTATGCGTGATGTACATAATATTTGCTTTCAAGTTATTTCCAATATTTATTTGATTTAATCGATCAACCATAAAATGACAACAATTTCAAGCCAAATATGATATTACAATATGCTATGATCGGCTACGTCTATCGCATGAGACATTTATTATTATTATTATTATTATTATTATTATTATTTGTGGTTATATATACTTCATGCTTAGTTAATAGTAGTTGGTATATCGAAAAATAAATAAATTAATTAATACATAAACCTGATTATGGTACAACCTTAATATAGCTCCCCTTGGCGACTGTTGAATTTTTGTCGCTGTTTTAGACCAAAATATAATTTATCCGATTATTGTTCCTATTTCTTTCTCTTTCTTTTTTTTCAATATTTTATAATTTAGTTATATTTTTAAAGTGCTACTTGGCTTTAAGTGGCTGTCCTTCGCGAAAAATGTCCGATCTAGTTCAGCATCAAAATTTAAAAAATTGTCCAGAATTATCAATAAGTAAATACCTTTAATATAATGCTGAATTAGCTTTCATGACAATCGTGATTCATCCGTGTTATATATATATATATATATATATATATATATATATATATATATATAAAGTTGAGGTATATAAAAAATGCTATGAAATAAAATTCAGAAGAAACATGCTGGATTTGTATTATTACTATTTTATTTTAAATTTATAAAGACGTCAGTTTTTCATTCACCAATTTAACATTTAGTATTTTTTTTTATTTTTCGCGTGAAAGCATATTTCATTTTATGTTGAAAAAATAAATAAATAAATAAAAATACCTCGTAAACTGTTTTGGCAACAATTAAAAATTTAAATGGCTTATATTAAGGCAATTACCGGTTTATTATTTTCATATTTTAATTAATTTTAAAAAATCTAATCAAATCTCCGGTATAAATAGTAGCCTATATGTCCTATTCCAGACTATTATTTATCTCTATGCCAAATTTCATCCAAATCCGTTTAGCCGTTGTGGCGATTGAGTAACAAACATCCATACATCTATCCAAACTTTCGCATTTATAATAATAGTGTAGATAGCGAAACTAGAAAAAATGTTTCTTCACTTTTGACGAAATTCGTATTATCAAACAAGTGACGAAAGTAATTTTCTCAATTTGACGAAATATTCGCTCGGAGTATTTCTCTGGAAACGGTTTCGTCAAAATGAAAGAACATTTCGTTAATTTTGAGTATCCATTTCTGAGAGTGTGCAATTTATTTTTAGAGTAATTCTCCCTAAGTGTAATTAAATTAAAAAAAAAAAAAAAAAAGCGGTTACTAACAGTACTAAGGGATATTAATTAGGATGCTTGTAGATATGCCCTATACTTAAATGAAAACCCTGTATCTGACAATTTACAACGACTATTTTAATTCTTATATATAAAAATATAGTATGTATAACCTAAATACATGTTTGTACAGAAAAAATAATCATTGTTATTACACACACACACACGTATTTAAATATACAATAAAAAAATGTTTTCATTTAAATAGAATAAAAAGTTAATATTAGAATATTTCAATATGCATATTTCTCTGAGATCAAGATCTGATTCTTAATTGGATCTCTAAAGGCGAATAGTATCATCATTTCTTACATTATACAGCGACGTTTCATATCTTTCTTTAGGAAAATAAATAAACAAAAAGTAGTCTTAAAATATAAAAGCTCTACAATCATAAAAAGAAATACACTTTTTTCCCCAATAAAATATACCAGAAAGCCGGATACAATTCAATTCTTTTTGCAAGTTATATCACAGGATTTTCCTTACATTCAGGATTTTCCCCCAAAGGGAATAATGGAATGGGGGTGAAGATTAAATCTTTTCAAATGCTTCAGATCCTTAAGGGGAATGAAGATATACAGTTTTATTTCCGGAATTTCTGCTTACGCTAGCTGAATTTTGAGTATACATCATCTTCTTAGAGTATTATAAAACAATATTAAAAAATATCCACTGTGCAAAAAGAAATAAGGAATTTTTCAGTTTTTCTATGCTTTTTCTTAATTAGATTCTCATTTTTTTTTCTTCTAAGACTTAGAATGCTTTTATTTATTTATTTTGAGGAATGTAACACATATCATTATTATATTATTATTTCATACTGTATTTTCATTAACTTTACCTTGTTAAAATAAAATGAATGTTTATATTCTCTTCTAGAGTATATTATAAACCAAAATTTGAACTGTCATTTGTTCAGACGAAAACGGAAAATTTCTCATTTTTTTTATTTTTTGTTAATTAGACATTGAAAGTGTTTCTTCGTATAGTTGAATAGTTATAAGACCTTGAAGTCTCCGCCCTTTTTTCAGGGCACTCTCAAAAAAGGCGGAAATTTTTCATCAATGAGACTCTCATTTTTGAAAAATTTCCGCCTTTTTTTATACCACTATTTTTATGCATTAATCACTAACCCATATAATCACGACACTTTAATATAAAAATACAATAAACATTTCTGTGTAAATGTAGCTTTGGCAAAGAAGCCAAAAATATTTCATTTATGGAAGTGTCCTGAAAAAAAGGGCGGAGACTTCGAGCTCTGAATATTTATACAAGATTGAAAGCTTTTACATATTTATTTATTGCGATGATCTTACTTAAGGTGTTACATGGGTTTCGAAGGTTAAAGTAAGAAAAACAAACAAACTTTTTTCTCTCAATTTTCTTTTAATATATATATTAAAAATTTTGAACTTATAAAAGAAAACGATACTTTATAAAGTTTTTATTACAAATTTTAAAAATTTCAGCCAGTGGGATCTGGTTTCTCAAGACGTGTCCTCGAGGTGATCGTTATAAATCATGATAATTTTATCTTTTTTTTTTTTTTTTTTTTTTTTCTTGTGAGTAGGTAAATATAGTTCATCCTTGAATGAAGTATTAAAAAAAGAATACGAATTTTCGGCAAATAAGTTACAGTACAATTCTTGTACATTTTACCTTATATATAGCTTTGTGAAATTAGTTGCAATCGAAAAGAAAAAAAAATGTTCAGTCACTAGTCAATTCTATTTTGAAGAAGTGTACAAAACTTTAGCGTTTGCGAAATCCTTTCCAATAATTCCAAAACTAGTGTGTTCAAAACATAATTATAATAATAATAATAATAATTTAGTACGACAGGACTAATTTATAAATTACAATCTTGTAAATTATTTTATTTTATTTTATTTATTTATTTATTTATTTTAGATACATAGAAACCCTCACTAAATATTCAGAAGACATCACCATTGATAGATGTAGCCATTTATCCAGAAGCCAATATCAAAACATATCCAGAGGAAATAGCCAACAACTATTCAGAAACCATGATTCTATACATCTACATATCCTCAAGTTATCGCCAACAAATACTCAAAAGCTATAATCAATACATATTCAGAAAGATATCGCCAACACATAGTAAGAAGCCATCATAAATGTGTACCCTGAAGATATCGCCAATAAATATTCAGAAGCCATCATCAATATATATTCGGAAGATATTGCCAAAAAAAAATGCAAAAGCCATTATCGATATATTTGCAAAAGGTATCGCCGACAATATCCAGAAACCATCATCAATATGTATTTGGAAGATATAGCCAACAAATATTCAAAAGCCATCCAATTTATGAATACTGATGATCTCGGATACCAAGATCGGCCATTGGTTTTTACATGCGATCGAGGAAAAATCTCTAGCTTAAGAGAAAGTTTTTAAAAATTGTAAAAGTTTTTACGAATTTGTCAAAAATATTTTAAATAGTTTGGAGTATAAGGTTGATTTTTTATACCAACTATGTGAAAAATGCCAGAGTCGGGAATCAAACCCGGGCCCTCCGCTTAACGCACAGATGCTCTTATACTGAGCCACCCTGGCCGATAACCAGCAAGACATTTATCACATAATAACCGTTGGCAAGGTCACCGTATGTGCAAACGCAGATGTAACAGTTATTATGTGAGAAATGTCGAGGTAATCACCAGCCATGTTGGCTCAGTCGATTGAGCATCCGCATGTTGTGCGGAGGGCCCGGGTTCAGTTCCCGACTCTGGCGTCTTCCACATAGTTGGTATGAAAAATTCAACCTTATACTCCAAACTACATAAAATGAATTTTCACGGCTGATGAGTTTATCAATATAATTTCTAAATTTTTTAAGATAGCTTAAGAAAATAAATGGTAAAATTGGATATTGTTAGGCATCCTGCCATATTGGATGTGGAAGACTACAAAGTAGTAACAACGCAAAATGACATACTGAAAAAAATAGTCCTGCGCCGTACTAAAAAGACAAAGAGATTAAAGTTTTAAATAGGAATAAAATTAATCTAATGAGGAAATTTTTTAAAGCTCTTTCTCGTCGATTTTTACTCCAAATGAAATGATCTTTTAAAATTAAAAAACTTATGTAAACCCTTAATAATCTCTGCATTTAGATTCCATACTGTATTTCCAACCCTTTTGTTGTTATTATTTAAATTTTGAGTATATGCTCTTCACACCAGTGTTGGGCATAATTGATTAAAAAGTAATTGAATTACAATTGAATTACAATTAAATTGCAATTACAATTATTTTACTGTCAATTGATTAACAAGTAATTGATTGCAAATAAATTGAATTTATTTGTAATCAATTTCTTGTTAATCGATTGATAGTAAAATAAATATAATTGTAATTCAATTGTAATTCATTACTTTTTAACCCTTTCAGGGGCGGTGGCTAGAGGGTCTATCCACCTACTTTAGAAATTTTTCTCTAAGTGTGCAGTGGCTACTTTTTTTATCCACTTTTACGAAAAGTTAATGTGTACTTCTAAAATTGAAATAGAGATGGCAGAACTACTGTAACTTTAAGCAGGATGTGCCTGTGACTTTTTTAAATGGACAAGTTGCGGGAAAATTTTTTGAAGTTTCTTTTATATATTTTTATGAAAAATAATTTTTTATTCAAAAGTATTTGGTAATGTAAAATATACTGTAATGCGCCTTTTAAATACAACAGATTTACATATTATCTTAGATCATTAATTTTAGTTTGATTTTTAGGAGCATCTTTTAGGTGGATAGACACAGTGGCTAGAACGCCTAGCCACCACCCACAAAAAAATCCCCACATGCTGAATTTTTTTCTTCATCAAATATGACTTGTAGGGGATGTTTACTTTATGATATATATATATTTAAAAGGAAATTCAATCATTTTTACTTAGTGCCCCTGAAAGGGTTAATCAATTATGCCCAACACTTCTTCACACAGTATTGAAAAACAATATTAAAAAATATCAACAATACAGATGAAAATGATGAACTTTTCAGGATTCTTAAGAATAAAATTCATTTTTTATTATAGAAATAAACTGCCAAAATCGATAGATAGTTGAAGGTTTTTGAAGATTTCTTGAGATTTTGAACTGATGTTAAAGCATCAGTTAATTTCTGATTAAAATGATGCTACGGTCTTTTAAATCTATGAAGGACATAGTTAATCTCTACCGTGAATTTAAAACTTTCTGAAATTAAATTTATTCATAGGAAGCGAATCCTACTTTAGCCATTTATCATTTGTTTTAATCTTTAGTTAACATTCCATGGATATTTGAAGATTTTAAGGATTAAATGATAAACCCGGAACTTATTATTAGGTACAATGGATTTTGTAGAAAATATAGTTGATATTAAAAAGGTGAAGTTAACATGAGCTTAATTTCTAGTTCATGCAGATACTCAAATTTTAAAAGAGTAATTCAACATTTTAATAATAGCGAAATTTATTATAACTTTAAATGCGACACTTATTCTTATTGTAAACTATTATATATATATTCTAATTATAAAGCTAAAAATACTTTATATTTTGAATGTCACTATGCTTTTAGCAGTTTTTTTCTTTATTTAACATCGGTAATTTGACATTTAATAAAAGAAAATTTATTGTCGAAAAAATGTTATTCGAAGTATATGGCAGTTTACCCTTAATTGTATATAAATTAATATTATAAATTATTTAATAAATATAGCAGGGATGGAACACTGGAGCAGAACTTATACCATCATCAATGTGACAAAATTTTCTACTTCTTAAATCAACGATACTCTAGATAAAGAAATTTCTTAAACAAATACCGGTATGAGTTCTGCGCCCGTGTTCCATCCCTGATATAGATATAAAGGATTTCTCAAAAGAATATCAAAAATACTTAATAATAATAATAATAATAATAATAAAACCTTTTGACCACTGGGATCGACTTTATCCGTTAACAAATGCGTTAGTTTATACAAGGTATGTTTTTAATTTAAAACTACACAATTAAAATAATATTTATTTTTTTTTTTTTTTTTAGCAGAAAGGAAATATATTATCAGTATAAGTTTTATGTTTCACTGATATCTTTATTTCATGTTAGAATAAACTTAATTTTAATTCAATATAAAAACTGTACTGATGAAACAATATTACATTTTGGCTTTTTTTTTTTTTTTTTTTTTTTTTTTTTTTAAACCCTTTTCGAGCCCTATTTATTTTCACTTATCTGGTTAGTGTTCCCAAATTTAGGGACTTCTCTATTCAATATCTACCACTAAATTGTGTAACAGTTGCCCAATCACTTCGAAGGTTATTCGTTCTTTATATATATCAAATATCACTCCTCAAAATTACTGGTGACAGTTGAATAAAAGAGTCCCTAAATTTGGCAACATCGTTTAGAGATTTAGGGCTGGCAAAGGGTTAAAGAAGTCAGTTGGTAAAATAACATTAGTATATATATATATTTTAATTCTTGTAAGAAACATAGATCATATGTAGTTTATTATACCATTTTCAATATTTGTAATGAAACAATATGAAATTAACTTACCGTAATTTCGTGTATAAAATCCGCGGGTAATCTATAAAAAAACCTGAGATTGTATGTCCTGCAGGCTATCATCCGGTGCGGGGTATCTCTCTCAAAGAAGGAGAAAATAAACACCAGTCTCATTTTTGTTTCGGAAGTCTGGATTATTAACGTATAATGACAATGAAATTGAAGACAGTGAAAAGGAACTTGATGAGGAGGGTAATAAGGATGACGAAGACATAGCCTCCTTAACTAGAAGCCTGTAGAGTGGCTCGCAAACTTGACAACAGTTGAAGTGGTAGACAGCAACCCCTGGTACAGATTGCACAACTTTTTTATTCAACTGTAACCAATAATTTTAAGAGGTGACATATGATATATATATAATCGACGTTTTTTCGATTCTATTCGCCTTTTATATACCGGGTGATCCAAAAGTCAGGACAAACTTTAAAAAATGAATAATTCGAAAACGAATCAAGATACAAAGATACGGTTTGTAACAAACGGATGAAAAAGAAAGCGGGTTTTGTGTGGCAAAGGAAAAAAATTAGTTCTGTTGGCGACCAACAGATGGCGCTATAGTGTTTTATTTCACCAAAAGATGATTTACAAATGAAAAAAAAAATTGACAACTTACAAGTCAGCTTAATTACAGTTAATTAGTACTACTACAGTAACTGTTCAATGTACATCATTCAGAAGTACAGCTGTGAGATGATTCACTACATCGTTCACAGCATTTAGTAGCATTTCTTGCGTTATGGCAGACACATTTTGGCGGATGGCATCTTTCAGTGCTGCTAGTGATGCCGGTTGGTCGCGGTACACTTTTGACTTCCAAGAATCCCCACAGCCAAAAGTCACAGGGTGTCAGATCAGGAGATCTTGGAGGCCATGCGTGATTAAAGTAGCAACTGAGAATGCGATATTTCGATGCATATAAGCATCGACTACCATTACCTGCTGTAGTTGTTCCTTTTTATATCGTTTGTTGCTTTGCATAATCCTACATCAGAAATACGACAGCGCCATCTGTTGGTCGCCAACAGAACTATTTTTTTTTCTTTGCCACACAAGACCCGGCTTCTTTCCCATCCGTTTGGTGCAAACCGTATCTTTGTATCTTGATTCGTTTTCGAATTATTCATTTTTAAAGTTTGTCCTAACTTTTGGATCACTCGGTATATCATATCCCACTTTTAAAAATTTTGGGTGGCTGTTGAATATAACAGTCGTGCAATCTGTACCAGGTGGCGCTGTCTACCGCTTCAACTGTTGACAAGTTTCCGAGCCACGCGACAGACATTTAGTTTAGGAGTGCTATGACGAAGACGAACTGTCCGAAACAATATTGCAACATTTTAATTTTGATACGGAAGAATTCGATTTCGATAGATTTGAATGAATTTTGTAAATAAATTTATTATTAATCAATAATTTTCTTATGAATCGAATAAAGGTGTTAATCATTAAAAGTTACTCCAATTTATAGTAATTTATAAATAGAGAAAGATTAATTCTAAATTATGATTACTTGCTTTTTCATTATACGTAAGTAATTTATTTATTAATATTTATATCTAATTCTACATTTCTTTATTATTTATATTTTTTCCAAATTATTATTAAAATAATAGCAATTAGTACTGAAATTATAAACAGCGATTGCCGACCACGTGATTTTAGAAGTGCGGCGTATCTTCTAGTGCGGGATATCTTTCGGTTATAATTATTTTTAGATAAATCTTTTATGCTGCGGGTTACCTTCCGCAGCGAGTTATATAAGCGAAATTACGGTAAATATTTTTTTCAAAAGAGCAAACCTGATCGACAAGACTACGGCAATGTCCCTACACATAAAAAAGTTTTTCTTCTTGACTATTGCCAGTAAAAATATTTCTTTTTTAATTTCACATTGAAAAGTTAAAGATAATTTTCATTATGTACATTTATACGAAATTTTGTCCTACACTACCACGATAAGAATTATGAAAAAATTAAATGAGTTTGTATCATCTGACCCTGCAAATTTGTAAGACAAAAATAACAGTCATTTATGCAATGTTTTTGCTCCCACCAAATCATTAGAATAGCAAATGACATTTACCCTATAATGCCATACATTTATGGCGTGAATGCGTAAACAGACTGCTCTACTGCTTGTTTCTTTGCTTAACACTTTCGCGACCGCATGCTTTTGTCTTTTTGACAGTAAGATCCGCATGTGGGAGTTATTTTCCCAAGTTACAATATTTCGGGATAATATTTTTTGTATTCATATCTAATCAAAGTATTTGTATCCATAGTATATTTGATTGTAAAAATGTGAATATTGGATATAGTTTTAAGAAATAAATAACATATAAATTGAGAAAGAAACGCCGATTGGCGGAGTTACAGATTTTCAATTGACTTGAATCTACGTCAGCGGTCGCGAAAGTTTTAAGCGCTATACTAAAAATTTTCTCAACGATTTTATAGATCGCAATAAAAATTAAAACTTTTATACGATAAAAACGTCTTTTACTTCATCACAATTTTGGGTGGTGCGAAAAGGAAACAGGTAAAACTAGAAAAATAATGAGAACAATACTTTGAATAAACACCATATAATGCAAGAAATCGCAACAATTGTTTCGGATTGAAAGAAAACACAACCCTTCATCAAGCGAATAAAGTAGGCACGAGTGCTGCAAACCGAGCGGCAACACACGAACTGAGCACTCATGCCTACTGATGAATTGTCGTGTTTTCTAACAATTGTTGCGAGTTCTTGTATTATATAACGTTTATTTAAAGTTTTGCTCTCATTTTTTTAAACGTGGGGCTTTCTTATAGAAAAAATACTCTTTTATTTATTTTTTAAATATATTAAAAACCACACTTGAGATTTCCGAAAAATAGTTCAAATACTACACACACACTCAAAAGAAATCTATGAATAAATAAATGTAATAAAATAAATAAATATAAAAAAAATAAGCATAAAGATATATTTATTTCAAAGTAGATGCAAAATAGCTGTGTTGAGTAGTGTTATTAAACACCATATAACACTGAATTCTCATTAGGTATTCAGCATTAAGCAATTAGGATTAAAAGTGGGGATTTCCTTCGCACCTTTTCATGTAATTATCATTGTTAAGAGTGAACAAAAGTAATTTACAGGCTCTTGAGTATTATAAGGATGCTGAACCAGAGTTCACAAATTAGCATTTTTGCACTACAGTGAGATATTTCGTGTGATCAAAACTCCTTACAGTTTCACAAATGACTCAACTCTTTAAGTTATTTTTTAATGAAATGAATCTGTTTGATAAAATAACTTTATTATTTATAGTATAGGACTATGTAATAAAATGAATTTAATGTACAATTATTTTTTTCAATTTCTTTGGATAAAAGCAGTTTACGAAAACATACCTCGTAATATTTATAATTTATTCCGGAGTGCTGTTAGCCCCGGTCCTTTTTCACACCAGTATATTTTTAAAACATTTTTCATCTTATTTAATAATATTTATATATTGGAAAAAAATTCCTGTAAAATTTGAGTGATTAGAAAAAAAAAAAAAAAAAAAAAAGAATAAACAATACTCCGGAATAAATTATGTTAACAGATGTACGTAAAAAAAAAAAAAAAAAAAAAAAAAAAAAAGAAGAAGAAGAAGATGGTTGGTTGGGTTTTACGTCGCACTATAATGCTACGCAGATGGGCAATTGGCGAAGGTCTGGGACACACCCCAAGAGGTGGTCCGGAGACATGCCATCACAATATTGATACGCCACCGAAGGGATGGCTCTCCCGCTTCGGTGACCCCTAGAGGTATAATTTTTGATGGGAACATGGAGGACATTGCGGCCACGACAGATTTTATGTGCACCAGCCACCATTAGAAGAAGAAGAAGAAAAAGAAGAAGTGATTACACGTAACGAACACTTTGCAATAAAATGTAGTTCTACACAACGAAACATAGATTACATAATTTAATCTCAACAGATACTTACAAATGTGACATTTGGGTGTTTTATATAAAAAAAATAATGGAATTGATAAGTCCCTAGTTACTTTTATGCTCACTATGTATCCCAATTAATAAAGGCCCCTGCAGTGGTTGAGCGATTCTGGCCTCAAACTGTTAGACAGGAAGTGCTGGGTTCGACCTCAGGTCGCGCTCATCGTCCTAGCCATTTGGAGTTTTCCGTGGTTTTCTTCGAAACTCGTGTAAACTATGAAACACAAGTCCTAACAGCACAAAATATTCCAGAAACGTAACAATTATATAACATTGAAACATTATAAACATTTCTGAAACGTTTAAAATCGTTCAGATTACTTTCCGATTAGTTTCAAAAACGTAGAAATGTCCGCGATCGTAACAAAAAATCAGATACGTAACAAAAACGTTACAATCACTTAACAGATAGAAAATCAAAAAAGGCGAATGTTTCAGAAAGGTATCGAAGAGAATACTTAAAAGTGTTACATTTTTGAAAGTGAAGTGATGAGTTCGACCCCAGGTCGCGCTCATCGACATAGCCATTTGAAGTTTTCCGTGGTTTTCTACGAAACTCGTATAAACTATAAAACACATGTAGGACCCCTTAAAAAGACCTACATGGAGAGCAATCCACCTATAGGCCTAGGACCTCGTTTAGACAATCGGCCTTAATCACCACAACCACAACCTAATAAGAAAACTATAAGTCGTTCAGTAAAGTAAATATGCATGGTTCATGCGATGATAACCTATAACATAACATGCTTACCATTATACAGAGTGTCCCAAAATTACAGCGATAAATTTTAAAAGAATATTAGATACGCCATAAGGTTTTAGAATTCTATAGGAACCCAGTCTGCAAATGCCATTTTAGCTCTTTAAGAATCGGGTATATTGGCGGCTGCTTCGCCATAATCTTTGCAGGGTTACACGATTTTCATAGCTAAATCTGGTAACCCTGCAAAGCTCATGGCAAAGCTGCCGCCAAAGAACCGCCAAGCCTAATTCTTTGTCTGTGCAGTGATGCCAGATTGGGGATTTTGTCCCCATTTTGGGGATTTTTGAGGCTTCTGGGGACAATTTTGGGAACCAAATGTTTGTGGGGACTTTTTTGGGGAATTCTAAAAGTTTATAGGACAAATCTGGGGAGTCTTCTGTCAATGTTGGCAACGTAATAATTTATCCTTACGACTAGGGATTTTCAATAGCTTTATTATTATTTGGGGATTTTTTTCAAAAATTGCCTTCATTTGGGGAAAAAACTGAGCTTTCTATGGCTTAAATCTGGTAGATATTTTTTTTTTTTTTGGAAAATTTTTTTATTTTCCCTTTTTATTAGAAATCACGTTGGTGATTGTTTTGAAAAAAAAAAAAAAAACAACCCTGATTTGGGGAAATTTGAAGACCTGTTTGGGGAAATAATTTTCGAACATCTGGCATCACAGTGTCTGTGGCTAGAAACATGTAAAATTTTGAATTTTTAATGACCGTTTCTAAAAATGATAACCCAGTATTTGACGGAATCTTTTTGCCAACAGACTATCAGCCACCAAGGCAGGAAATGAAATGATTAAGTACATGTATATAACGTAATTTCAACGAATTATTGCATCAGCTATTTTTATGAATCTAATGTAATTCTGAAACATATATGATTTCTTTTCAAAACATTGAGAATACTTTTATTAGTTAAATTTAATATGAGAATTTTAAGTTATTTTTTTATTTTAAAGGATAAATTATTAATAAAGTGTTATTTTTTTATTTTAAACAAAATGAGATTTTTTTTTTTTTTTTTTTTTTATTTATGGATTATATTTATAATTCCAAAATGAATGAAATTTAGATTTATGAAAGCTGGATTTAAAAATGGTTTACATAATTATTCAATATTACAATTAATACTTTTCTATTATGAATTTAAATGTAAAATACTTTATGATTCGCAAATTTAATTTGAAATAAAATTAATTTTGAAAGGAAATTTTTTTTATGAAAAATGAAAGAATTTAATTATTCAGATTTTAAAAGAAATAGACTAAAAATAATCTGGTGTGTCACTCACACGACTTTCTCTTACCCTGAAATTTAATACTATAAATACAGGTTGCAGATTAAGAGGTAAGATAACGAATACTGTTATGTAAACCTGTGTTAAACAATTCAAATTAGGCTTCGGAAGAGTTTTATATGATAATTAGTTCTGTGTGAGAGGGGCTACCGCCCCCCTTAAACCCCCATTTCATTAATACACCTACATTTATATAGAATTTAATTCAGCTATTAAAAAATAATTCTGTTTTTAGAAAATAATTTATTAAAATTATAATTTAAAAAAATTATCTTTTATGATAATGCAGACGATTTCCATATTAGAGAAGTAGTATAACACTAAATATCCAAAAAAAGTCCATTTTATTCTCAATATTTAAAAAAAAAATACGATTTTTTCGTTAAAAGTAAAAAAAAAATCGATAACTTTGTTTTAAATTATCGCAGATCGATGGTTCAACCATTTGTTTTAAAGGTATTGGCGAGCTCTTTTCCAAGATACCCATCATGAAAATTTATTCCCCTCGAGGGGGGACTTACCCCCCCCCCCCCAGGGGGGGGTGGACGAGGCTCCTACATACACAATTTTTTTTCCCTGTTGACTATCTCTATAACAAGAAATATATATTCGTTTCATTTGGTTTAGTGCAGTCTCTAGATGTTAAACTCTACTTTCCTGCAATTTCCCCCATAGACGTAATGTATTTGAATACTTTTGAGTGTCCCTGTACAAGAACCATTTGCTTGATCTTAACGAAAAGTTTAGTGTAGCATCCTTATATGATACACATTTAGAATACCAAGTTTGAACTTTCTGCCATAATTTGCTTTGGATGTATGCTGATAACAGACAGACACACACAGAGACAGACATACACAGAGACCATTTGCTAAAAACATGATTTTCGTATTCAGGGGACCTCAGAACATGTAAATATAACAAAAACTCGCGTTCGAAAATTTGACCGCAAAACAATACTTTCTCTACCTTATGGGTAAGGGAAAGTAACAAATGAATGTATGTGTGGAAACCTTTTCACAATGTATTTCATTATATGCATTTTCTGCTACGTTGCCTGTCCTTGAAGTGAAATAAATCTCATTTCTTTTCCCACAATTAGTCACGATTAACTATACAGATTGAAAAAATTAAAAAAATCCGGAAGAGCCTGTCGTGAGTAAATATGAAATAATAATAATAGTAATAATAATAATAATAATAAATAAATAATTCATTTATTTGTATATATATTGCACAGTTAAATAATCAATTTATGTTAGTGTTATTAAGGGAACTTGGGATATTTGATTTGGTAACACTGAAGGTTTCATATAAAAGCACATATTTCCATTCATTATTTATAAATTGAACTGTATTAAATTTGTTATATATTCAGGTAGCAATTCCCATGTTTTTTTTTTTTTTTTTTTTTTTTAATGTATTTTTTATAGATTTGAATTCTTTAATTTGCTTTTCTCAGTTTGCATTTTTCAAGAATTCATGATCTTCAAAATGCTAAAACTTCTACAGATATTTAAGAAAAGTTTTAATATATATATATATATATATATATATATATATATATATATATATATATATATATTCATGTATAAGAGAACCTACTTGAAAGAATTAGGGATCGATTTTGCAGCATCTTTAACCCTTCGCGGCGCAGGGTAATTCTATTCATTTAAATTACACTGCCACCGGAATTTACGAACAAAATTAAAATTAAATAATTTTTAAATTTTTCAGGTTTTAAAAAAGAGCCTTTTCTGCTATATTATAAATGTAAATTTTTGCTAAAAAATTTCCGGGATGAGTTTTTGCACTTGAGAATTAAAATTAGGTGTTCCATCAGCGGGAACACTGCGTCTCGAAAAGAAAAAGTACTAAAAATAAAAATATAACAAACATCGCGTTGTTACTTTTTTTGCTTTTTGTAATTTTTTATATTAAATTTTTTCTTGAAAACTATCTAATAAATTTCAAAATCCACCGCTAATTCTTTTACGTAGGATTTATTAAACATAAATAAAAAATGTATTAAATCTTTTTCATGTATATGTGTAGAAGTTTGAGCATTTTGAAGATTATGAATTCATGAAAAATGTAAAGTGGGAAAATATTTCAAATCTGTAAACAAATAACACCAAATACTATAAGAATTATTGCCTGAATATGCATTTTATTGAACAAGCCTAATATAGTTCAGTTTACAAATATTAAACGAATATATAACCTTTTATATGACGTATTCAGTGGTGCCAAGTCCTTTTAAACAAACATTATATATTCAAATGTATGTTACATTTTATAAGTGCGTATTTAAAAATAAACGTTAAGTAACTTATGAGGAGCAGCTCCATTCAAGAAGAACAATATCCTTTTAAGGATTCCCCATTGTTAGAAAATAATGAATTTCCTTAAGCAATTCACACTAAATGAATTTTTATTCATGAGTCAAAGCATCACTTTAAAAATTTTAATTAAACTCATTTTAACACTTAAGAAATTAAGGCTTCAAAAGTATAGAGGTATATTTCATATTCAGCTAAGTTGCCTGCGTTTGAACTGAAGTAATTCTCACCCCTCCTTCCATGATTAGCACGTTTAAGGTTGAACAACTGTAATCTAGCGACCCTAGAGTTTAATAAGGGTATTGCAGGGGAAACGGCAAATTAACATTTTGCTGTTAGAATGAAATATTTTTGAAGCTTCATATTCTTTCTAGGGGTATTTCTATCGTCATAAAACTTGAATGCGTAATTTTGAAAATGCTTTTCACAAATGAAAAGCATTTTGCATAAAGAAGGAAGTCTCAGGAGGAAAATTACTTTTTTTTCTGTGGGATCTGAAAATTATTAGAAGAATATATAAATCAAGCTGAATATATATATTTTTTTTAGGTTTTGAAATTAATAAAAATATGCACAACTTTTAAGACTTATAGTAAATTAAACAAAGTGAGATTTTTGTTGCATGTTAGTATTCGTGTAATGGTAAGTTAAAGATATCAAAATAAAAACAAGTTTAAATGCTTTTTATTATTTACTTTCAATTTATTATTTATTTATTTATTTATTTTTTACACAAATATCTAGAACAGATAAAATATATAATCTGCTGCTTATGTCTTCGAGATTTCATCAAGTTATGTATTGCATATGTATTTCTTCATTTCTTGTTCTTTTTTAGGGATATAGCATATATATGAGTGTATTTAAGTACAAAATTTATAATATGTTTGAAATCACAAATATCTCTTCAATTTTGGAAAGTCATAGCTTAGGAACCAAATTAATGTTTCGTTATTGTTCTAATCACTTTAATATGCAGAAATAACTCTTAGACATGTACAAGTGAAAATCAGTATAAGCCTACATCACTAATCGCCTTGAGCGTTACCTCACTTAGACTATTTTTTGTCAAATCCGCAAGAATATCTTGTTTTTCTTTATTTTATGGCTAGCTCTTTAATTTAACCATCTGTGGCTCCATTTTACATGAAAAGATATCTTAGTAATAAAGAAAAGTTTTCGACTTTAAATCTTCAACCAACAAAACTACATAATACTTTCTAAAATGTTTTAGGCATTTCTGCTTCGTAACGAGATTCTAGCTTGCGATGTAAGCTTTGTAAACCACAGTAGAACTATAATCAGTGTTGCCAGATCTGTTAATTTTTTTATTCAATAATCACCAATAATTTTTAATTGCAATATTTGCCTTCTAAGATAAATCGTCGATTATGTATATCCAATGCTGCTAGATTGAAAGAAATATTTATCCAATTTCCACCACAAAATTTTGTTTGTAACGGTTGTATAATTACATTGAAGCAATAGGGTGTTAAATAAAAATTTCCCTCAATCTGGCAGCACTACGTTTATTAAATATCACTTCACAAAATTATTGGTAATATGATAATTACTGAATGAAAAATCCGCCAGATGTAGCAACACTGATCATAATAATATGTAACTTTCTATTTTGCAAAATGCATGGAATTGCTTGTAAATTATTTGACTGTTTGTCGATATTGTTTTAAATTACAAAAACATTAAAGTATTTTTATTTTGCTAAAGATTTGTTCCAGAAATTTTAAAAAGTATTCAGATTATAAATATTGTGATCTTTGAATTTCTATTATGTTTCTGAATCAAACAAAATTTAAGCATTCAGGATGCTTAGCGTATTTGCCAATTGCTTCTGATTTTTCCAGAGTACTTGTAATCATGTTTTATGCAGTAAGATTTTGTGTAGTTTTTGGGTGATTACATAAATATGCAAGTAGTCTTATTAAACAGTAATTAAAACAAATGTTTAAAAAATACACGAAATATCACAGATAAGCTCTAAAAAAAGTAAGTATAAATTTAAAATGTCTAAAACTTGCATTACTTAGTTTAATTCCAGAAAATTAGTAATTGCAATGTAGGAAAGGTGATTGGTTAGAAAAAAAAAATGTATATATATATAATGCAAGAATCTACAGATACTTTATTACAAGCATTTAATAAGTTAATCTCTTCGCCAAGAAGGGAAGAAAAGAAGATGTGTTAAGCTAAAGTGACACGGTCAGACTTGATTAAATGTTGGTAAATTGAGTCCGAAGAATTCGGAAGCTTCTTCAAGTCCTTTGAGACCACGCCTCTTTCGAATATCTAGAGAAGTGAATGGAAATTCTTTTTGGGATGTTGAGCTTTAACATAACCTTATTATTGGAAAATTAGAAGTATTTGAATTGCAATTTGATTTTACTACATGTTCTGTAAAAAAATTGTTATGGGATCATCATGTATTTAAAATAATGCATCATGTTTGTATGTTATTATTAAAGATTTTTTTTTTCCAGAATACATAACCACAAAATTGAAACGTTTCTCATTATAGTCAATAATATTTTAACCGTTTGCACTCGAAGCCTTTTTCACACAGATATACCAGCAACCCGAAGCTATTTTCCAGATATTTGGTGATGTGCATATAAACCTTCATAATTTTTCCGGTACTTATGGAATAATTTTTCGTACTAGAAAATGCTTCTTAAAAGGGCGTGGCTTGCGAGCAGAATTAGAATTGTGTGAGATCTATTCAAAAATATAGAAGTACAGTAGGTTTCGTAGTTTTGGCATTTAGCTAGTCTAGCTAAGTCTAATCTAGCTTTATATAAGATCTGGCTGTCTTTATGTTATGCTGGCCGCGTAATAAATGGCCAGCATAATGCACCTTTTACGAAGGCTGCGCCTTCTTTTTTGTCAGTGGCCTCTTTTAAGTCGACCACTTTGTGTTTTCCAAATATCCGGGCTTGAAGTGAGATGGAAAAATTAACCTTTTGAATTCGAATCTTCTTTTAGTAAGCATAATGAGCTACCCGACAATAGTTTTAATAAAAAATGCAAAATATGAAACATTAGAATTTTAAATATAAACATTTTATTTCTATATTTGATGTATATTTACATATTACAAGCATTATATATGAATATTGTGATTTATAATTTTCCCTCGTATGATATTTTGCAAAGCATTCTGGGCCATTTACCAATGACCAAGGCAAGCAACGCCCAAAGGCACTTAATAAAGAGTGTGGGTGGAGTCTCTTTCTTAACGAAGAATGCACCTGTTATAGCACTTTTAGTTGTAGAACGTTATTGGTGGATATAACATATATAGTAACTTAATTGGTCATGGCGCCTCTCGAGCGCCGTTCGAGTTGAAGTAATGAATCGGATGTCGCCTGAGAGGCGACGTTCGATTGCAAACGGATAAATTATCCGCTTAAAGATCAGCGTACTTTTAGGTTTATTAGAAAATATGATTATCTAAAAAATAAATGCATCGTCTATGTTCTCTACTTGTTTCTCTAACTTTTCATAAATGACCGGACACTTTCGAATTTAGGCGCAAGGGTCGTACTCAGGTGCAAGGGTCGCCATTTTTTCAGGACACTCTGAAAGGCAAGACATTTCCGACTTTATTGCCACCACTAATTTCATGCAGGAATGCTTCTGGTATATTTACCGAAAAGTGCCATGATTATGCAGGGTAGAGATTATTTTATAAAAATAGGGGTGGCAAAAACTTTTAAAATTTCTCAATCATGAGAGTGTTCTGAAAAAAGGGCGGAGAATACGACCTCAGAAGGAGTTTTGTGAAATTTCAAGAATTATTGACGAATTATTTTCAAGCTCCGGGTGTGTAAAGTAGAGGTCTGCACGGACCGAAATTTTGATTCCCGGGCCCGGCCCGGCCCGTACGGAAGCTTTCCTTACCCGGCCCGGCCCGGTATGAAGTCAAAAAATTCGGCCAGGGCCCAGCCCGGCCCGGACAAAAACCGATAAAATAAGGCCTGACCCAGCCCGACCTGATTCAAATATATGTAAAAAAAAAAAATGCATGCCTTTTTATGAAAAAGATTTTTAGTACGTGTTTTGCAGAGGTTTTATATAACCAAACAGTAGTACGTTCTTTAACAAAACTGCTAAACTTTTTCAAGATAATTATATATAAACAGAAATTCATTATTATAGACAAGGCAGAAAGACAAACAGAAAATCAAATCGAAAATATTAGCATTCATCAAATAATACAGGAAGGTATTTAAAATGGTTAATACTACTAAAAATGCACTTTCCTCTTATATATCGTAATGTATCCGAATCTTTCATGTGATGCGGTAAACAAAACTTTAATGTTAATCCAAACATATTGATTAGAAAAGTTGTTTTTGACCATGATAAGAATGATGATACTTTCATCCACTGGAGAAAAGAAAAAGGAGCCTTAGAGAAAAAGTTACAACGGAAGGATTTTTACAGCCTTCATACCACCTAAACTCAACAGATCATAGGAAACAAAGCCTTATACACAGTAACGTACCTAATTTATTTTGTTATGTACATGTACTCAAACTGGTAGTGACATGCATACTATTTTGAATAGGAAACCATCTAATATTACTTTAAATAAAATATATTAATTTCGAAGCATGCTAAAAATATTTGCGAAAAATCAGTTTTCACACAGACAGACTGATAGACAATTAAATTGAAGTTACAGACATTTTTGAACAAAATAGAACTTTATGTGACAACCAGCCTGTAAAATTATGTAAAATAAATGACAGAAAAAATATTTTTTATCATTTCCCTTTTTCGTTGATTAACGAGGAAACCAGAAAAAAATTCGGCCCGACACGGCCCGGAGAAAATTTCATTCAGGCCCGGCCCGGCCCGAGTATATACAAAAAATTGAGTCCGAGCCCGAGCCTGAAAAAAAATTTTAAGCCCGAGTCCGGCCCGGCCCGAGAACAAATTTAAAAATTTGGCCCGAACCCGGCCCGGGGCCGGGCCGGGCTCGGGCTCGGGCCGTAAGCCCGGCCCGTGCAGACCTCTAGTGTAAAGGACATATTTTATCTCATATATTTCATGAAAAGTTTTGCACCGAAGATTAAAGGGGTGCCACTAACAAATTTAAAAAATACTAAAATGTTTGGGATCATCCTGTAAAAAGTAGTGCATAAAATAAAGAAGAATACAAAAATATAATATGAGTATACAAAAATTTTGCATAATAGGCGGCTTTGCGAGATCGTTAATTATGGGAAATAATTAAATAACCCTGGTTAAATAACTAATTAAAAATATAAAATCTTATTAACATGGTAGAATAGGGTAAGTGCAAAAACGTTTTGGCATAGTTCGCATTTGATGTAATTTTGCTCAGTCGCTGTTATATTTACACTTGTGAAAAATTTTAGGCATAAACTACAACTGATTGGGTTATAAAAATACGAGAATTTTTATAGTTTTACAATGTGCCAGTGAAAAAAAAAAAAATTATGAAAATTTTAATTTTCATAATTCCACTTGCCGCATGTTATGAGACAAGTGAAACCACGGCCTACTGTAACTTAAGAAATATCTAATACAAATTTCCAGACAGTGGAAACCTTTATGAATCTAGAATTTTTGAATTTTTAAATTATTTCAACACGTTGCAGAATTGTGAATTTCTCCATACGACTAGAAGTAACTCTTAACATATTGAAATTTTAACACTCTAACGAAACATAAAAAGCGATCAAGGTATTAGGTTTCAACGAAAATGATCAAGATATTAGGTTTTAATGAAAATTATAAAACAGATCTGAAAAAAAAAAAAAAAAAAAAGAAAGAAAAAAGAAAAAGAAAAAGAAAAAGAAAAAATTATATGTGATGCAGTTGAAGTATTTGCGATAAGTGTGACCCCTGGTTAGACTTGCCAGACAAACAAAATTCATGGGGCAAGCTTAACTACGGGTAGCAAAGCAAAATGCTAAAGAAATGAAACATATCGA
The DNA here is from genome assembly GCA_963930645.1 of Salticus scenicus. NCBI lineage: Eukaryota > Metazoa > Arthropoda > Arachnida > Araneae > Salticidae > Salticus > Salticus scenicus. The sequence goes on along the minus strand of OZ005658.1, from coordinate 210,941,105 downwards.
AAACAACATTCAAAATCTACATACAAAACTTAGTTTCCCTACGAGAAACTATGGAGTTTATTTCACAAGTATAGACCTGCTAACTACGCTAGTTTATCCGTAATGGTATTAAGCCCCGCCTTTTTTTCACACCAGAATATTTGTAGAGCATTAGTCTTCTTATTTAATCATGAGAACGTATTGCTGAATATTACTCTACAACTATTCTGGTGTGGAAAAAAGGTGGGGCCTAATACCATTACGGATAAACTATCACAGTTAGCAGGTCTACAAGTATAACAATGGCAAAACTTCGAATTTTGAGAAGGGTACTCTGTTGGAGAGTGGAAATGTAAACAATTTTTCAAGTTTCTAAAATTATCACTGTTTCATAATTGAATTGGGCTTTCTGAGGCTAAATGTAATAAAGATTAGGTTGAAAAAAACAGATAGGATGACTATTAGGCTCAAATTCAGGTTATCATTTGAGTTAAACGCCGAGATTGCACTTAAACCACTTCACCCTATATATATACATATATAAGAAATTAGATTTCGTTTTTGGCAACAGTGTGAACTTTATTTATAATTTTTATGAATGGATCTACTACTTTTTAACATTTTATTAGTTTTCATTATATCGTATATGAAAATACTTTTCTGTAAAGGAAAATTTTTTAAATGGAATTTAGCTTATATACACATTGACATTTAAACTTTAAAATTCTTTCACTCACCACAAAATAAAGACGAGCACTGTAGTTTTCGAAAGGACATGGCCTTTATTCTTCAGGTGTAAAAAACACGTACTACCTTGGAGGTAAAAATTAGAAAAAATACACTTTTCCTTGAGGTAAACTCAGTATTGCTTTTTCCTTCAGCTTAGTAAATAGCACGCGTTTTTTGTATCTGAAGAAGAAAAGCCACGACTTTTCGAAACCGGTAGGATTTTTATTTTTTTTTTTTTATGGTGTGTGGAGAAGTTTAAATATTTATTGTACTCCAATTCTTTAATTTATGTAGGAGAGCGTAGGCTAGTTTTCACAGGGGTAATAATTAACACGCAATTTACGAAATAGTTTGTAACATTTGTGATTAAATATTTTAATAAACATAATTCTTATAATGCGCTTTATAGTGTAAGCACTATCGGTGCTCCACAAAAATGGTTAATGAGAGGTTCTGTACACGTGCTTCATTTTAAGGTTGGTTAGTGGGGGAAAAAATATTTCGTAAATTTTGATTAAAGGTATGTTAATTTATACTTTAAAGAAATTAACAGCAATTTTAAACAGAAAAACGTAAATACACTTCAAAATATACTTAATTTTCCAAAAACTGTTACAACCTGCCCCGCACTTCCCTATGCAGATTGAAACTATTTTTTTTATATCATAAATCAGAATTTTTGTGTCCTTTCATAAAACAGTTAGCAATTAAAGTGATGGTTATGTATGGCGAATACAAAGCAAATGTTCATTACGAAAGCAAGAGCTTTAAAGAAAAACAGATTTTATTTTGAAAACAGTAATGATAATGTAGAAATAAAAATAAATAATAATAATATTACCACAATTAACAAACTACAAAGTTTTAACCAAATTAATTTCTAAAAGAGGTATAAATTAAATATATATATATATATATATTACAAGCACTCGTAATAAAAACCTAATATAAATCTATCTATTCTCTACACACCACAAAATCTTTGTTTTCTGGGGTCAATTAAAGCATTTCACATGGCGAGATGGTCTCTGTAGCTTAATTACATTTATGCCACTTCTAATCTCGAACCAGCATTTGTTTCCTGGCTGCTTCAGCACCCCTAGCATGTCTACTTGACACTTCCCACAAGGCATTTCCCCACTTCTGAGTTCCAGAACAGTTGCAGTATATTACGTTGCCGTTGTGAATACATGAATGGAAAGAATGGGAGAATGAAATGCGATGGAATTATTTTGGATTATTAGAATTTATTTCCGAACACTCAGAGTAATCTCTGGAAATATAAGTCGAATTTCTTTTACATAGTTTCCATGCGTTTTTGAGAAGAAAATTTGTTTTCAAACGCCTTGTTTGAATTTTAAAATGTTAGTTTTAATTTTTCTTTCTTTCTTATTTTATGTTACAAGTAAATTTTGAGAATTAGCCATAAATTTAAATTTTTAAATGTTATATATATTTTTTGGAAATATAATCTAATTATTTGATTATTAACCTATTAATTACTTTACTTATTTAATTTACTTATTAATTAACTACTTTACTTATCACTTTACTTTATTAATGACAAGTTTAATTTAATTCTACTTTTACGTTAAGTAATTTTAATTTTTTTTTTTTTTTTTTTTTAACTTAATAAGAATGTATCTGCAAAATTTAAGAATTTTTAAATCAAATTTGTCACCATTATTTTTACTTGGAAATCAGTCATACTTATTTTATACGATTTAATACATTAACAATTGTCATAAAATATTTTTGAAATTAAGTTTCCTAAAAAAAAAAAAAAAAAAAAAAGGAGAGCTGTAGCTATAATATATATATAAAATTACATCTCATATAGATACATGTTATCCCACGTGTATTTGTAGAAAATGAAACGTGTATTTGCAGAATGAAACATTTATTTTAACATTGGATTTCGTTCACATAATATTCATGCGTTTCGGGAATACAATTTTTAAATTATTTAGCTGAATCAACAAACTTATTATATATATATATATTAAAATAAAATAATAATAATGAGTTTCCGCATTTCCGAGTTAAAGAAAATTTCCTGTATATTAGATTACCATTAAATAATATGAATAGATAGAAAAATGAATTATTGAATTATTTTGGATTATCGCAATTTATTTCTAGATACTCAACGTAACTTCCGAGAATAAATATTTTTTTTTTTTTTTTTTAATTATAACTTTATATTTTTCAGAATCAAATTGGTATTTCAATTATAGTTTAATTAACAAATTTAGTTTAATATTGTATTCTTTACACGTAATTAGTAACATTAAATTAAAAGTAAATAAATAAATAAATAAATAAATCTTTTATTTTAATATTGTTCATAACATATTCATACGTTTTATGAACATAATTAGTTTCTTTTTTCTTTTAATTAAATTAAGAAATCTTTGCTGGCCCTAACACCTCTTTGTCCTAAACAGTAGTGCCAATTAAAAAAATTCTTTTATTCAACTTACACCAATAATTTTAGTGAGTGATATTTGATATATATATATTACATAAGTAACTATTGAAGTGATTAGGCAACCGATAGATTTAAAATTTAGTGGTAGATATTGAATAAAAATGTCCCTAAATTAGACAACATTGACCAGTAGAGTGAAATTCAATAAGAGCAGCAAAGGGTTGAAAATAATTCTGTTTAATGTATTGCATAGGTTTCAAGTAACTACAGATCGTCACAGTCAATATACCCTATTTTTATGCAGGATTCTTCTATGATTATCTATGATAAAAGATGTCGACGATACTCTTCGTAAATAGTGGTATAATTATTATTTATAAATTGTAATAAATTAGAACTTGCATGTAATGAGTAAATTGAAGAATTCCTATTATTTTAATAATGATTTTTCTTCTTTCTTACATCTTATTCAGGCGCTTTTCACAGTACAATTACATTCAAATTACTTTAATTAAATTCATAAAATTCGTTTAAATGTCATTTCCGCCCCCCCCCCCCCCAAAAAAAAAATTATAATAATAATAATAATGAAGAAATTTTGTGAATGAAATGAATTGGGTGAATGAATTTTGTGAATGAAAGTTTGAATTTCTTTCACATCATATATCGAGGAATTTTTCAATCTAATAACAGTGTAATCTAATAACCTTCATTTGAATTAAAAAATAAGTCAAATATTATTCTTTTTCAATGTAACAGCAGCTTCTAAGAACAAATCTTTGATTTTAATGTTAAATATTTTTAACCACATAGAAATGTGTTTTTTTTAAATAATAATTAGTTTATTAATTAATTCATTTTAATAAACAAAATTAGTTTAAGTATCGTTAATTTTTAATATAGTACCCAAGTAACTTCTGAGATTAAAACTTCATTTTAAATTTTTATTTTAACACACTAATTTGTTTTCAGAATAATAATAATAATAATAATAATAATAATTTATAATTATTTTTAGTTTAATTACTTATTTTTATTTTAATGCTGTTTCTTCTTAATTTAATGAGTAATTTTAAGAGAATATTAATTTTATTTTAACGCTAAATTTCTTGCAAATGATATCCATAGGTTTTTCACAATAAAATTAGTATTTAAATAATTTTAGTTCAATTGAATTTTTTCCCACCACTTCCAAGTACTTTTAAACTAAAATTAGTTTTTTTTTTTTTTTTTTTTTTTAAACTAGGGGGTTCCGCTTACCAACCCCCGACTTCCCTTGCTCATTAACTTCTGCAGGGCTCTGCCGGGCTATTCGCTGATTTTCCTATTCACTCATTAGGAATATTAATAGTACATAACACAACAAAAGCAGAAAAATGGTATAGAAATCCACATACACAATGTCAAATCAAAATACATAATATTTAATGGCACATTTTTTTTTTTTTTTTTTTTTTTTTTAAATGAAATATTATGTTAAAAATCCGTAACTTTTTTTCAGAATAGAAAGAAATTCGATATATCTAAACCATTTTGCGTTACAGTTTTACTATATGACCCCCTTTGCCGACTTTTAAATTTTTGCCACTATTTGGCGGTTAATTCTTCGGTATAATTGTTTAAAACATGTCTAGTACTTATTTTTTTCTAATGTCTATAATTTTTACTATTAAATTTTTTAGTTAATTTAGGGCATTATATAATACTCTATATATATTTCTAATGTACAGTAGGTAATAATTTTACACATACTAAAATATCTAAAAAGAAAAAAAAAAGTTCATTGTTATTATTATTTTAATTTGGAAAAATATTCTACAGCTTCAGTTTTTAATCCCCTCCTATCTACTTCTTAAAATAACGAAGGATGAAATGTACTCGAGGAACAGATTTTATATCTGTCATCCTTGGTGGGGAAAAAAAAAGGAAGAAAGAATGATCTCCAAACTATCTGACGAATAATTTTATTCCTTTCAAAAATCATCGTTATTTTAATAACATATATTAAGAGAGCAATTAATAATATGGAACAATACTTCGTACAAAATATATTACAATTGTATACATCCGCATGTATATTTTCGTATGCAAAATACAAAAATCGCCAAGGTCGACAGTTATCAAATCTTTACAGAAATGTCTAATTCTGTAACGTTAAAAAATTATCATCACGAAATTAGAAGATGCTGCATTTATAAATGAGTTTGAATTTGACTCAAAAATATTTTTATGTCAAAATATATTATCCGATGTATATATGTTTTTAAATTAAAAGATAGAATAAACGATACATTTTTAAGTAATAAAATATGTTTTTAAATAAAACGAGACAACAAAAGATCATAATATATATATATATATATATATATATATATATATATATATATATATATATAAACAACACAAGAAATTGCTCGTAAAAAAACTAATTTTTATAGGAACCTTGACATTTATTTTATTTTTTTACACCATTGTTTACGTTTTAATTTTCCTGTGTAAAATGACGCCATAAGTTTGCAAGAATAACGATTTCAAAAACTTTTTCAAAGATGGCAAATAGAGTACCTTTTTAAACTCGATGATTTTAATTAATAACTTCGTTAATTAGGATGACAGAAATTTCTAATATTCTGAACTGTCTTTCTTGAAGTATTCCGCATACATTGATAACTCCCATGACGCGGAGAACCCTGACCTTCACGAGGAGATGCGTTCACAGACAAAAAAAAAAAAAAAAAAAAAAAAAATTGACGCCAGCAAAAGAAACCTTTTTTTTTTTTCTTAAATATATAGAGACAATTTTTACTCGTTCAGGAAATTTATTGTACATCGAATTTATTTTTAAATGTAATGAGTAACTTCTGATAGTTTTAATTTAATGTTGTGATTTTTCACATGATATCCATATGTTTTACACAGGCAATTGCTTTTTAAATTATTTTAGCCCAGTTAATAATTTTGTTTTGAATATAATTTTTAATGTAATAATTATTTCTTAAGAATAAAATTACGATTATAATGCTAAATTTCTTTCTCATCACATACATGTGTTTTTAACTTAAAAATTATTTTATAGTTACTTTAATTTAATTTAAGTACTAAAATACTTTACTTTACTTTAGTTTAATTTAAGATTTAAGTTAAACGCTGTTTGATCTTAAACTTATGATTAACATCTGAGAATGAAATATTTTATTTTGAAGTTGAATTTTTTTTTTTTTTTTTTTTTTTTTTTTTTTCAAGATCATAATCATTCGATTGTCAGTTTTTTTCCCCTTTTAAATTTTCCGATTATTTATTCAAAGCATATATATATAAATACATAGATGCAGTCTTCCGTTTTTCGAGGGAGAATTAATTCCGGAAAATTTAAATTATTATTTTCAGCTTATTTAATCATCGAAAATATAGGTGACACATTCCTGGTGACAAATCTGATTAAAAAATTAGAAAGGTTGGCAGCTGTGTATATATATGATAAAATAACATCATGACATATTACCGGTGAACTATTTACACGTGTTTGGCCAAATTTTCCAACCTTTACATGACTATGAGAGTTAAATATTATTTTGTTTAAAGTCAAATGAAATGATGTTTAATTTCTTTAAAAATAAATTTATTTTTTACTTTAAAAACATGCAAAATATAAGTAAAGAGAATAAATTTGTTTCCATTTATTAACAATAGTTTGATAATGTTTCGTAAAACTACAGAGTGGTCCATATAAAACCGGCCACGCGAAATACAAGGCCTAGTCAAGCATAATACAAATACAACGCATTTTATGATGAAAAACGCCTTTTGTTAGTTCCCCATCATAATATAGGTATGGGGAACTTAGGTAATCGTGAAAATTTTCGACCTCGGTTTTTTTTTACTTTTTTACACGTTTTCAGGTGTGAGGAATCCGAAAATGACAAAATTTGTATGGTGTCTGTCTGTAGGGTGTCTGTTAGTGTGTTAGTGTGTTGTTAGTCCGTTAGTTTGTTAGTCTGCGTACACGATATCTCAAGAACAAATTGTCGCAGAGAGGTCAAATCAGTTTTAAAATATTAATTTCGACACTGGCAAGAGCCCTATTTATTTGCAACATTCTAATTAAAAAACTTTGTAAGTTATTAGAAATTTAGGATTTTCTTAACATGGGAGAATAGGACAAAAATTCACTTAAACGTGCATTAAATGGAAACGTTTTACTGTACAAATGTCAGAACAGTTTTAAAATATCAGTTTTGATGCCGGAATGAACATCAGTAACTATGAATATGCTACTTTGAAAAATTCGCAAGTTATTAGAAATTTACGAATTTCTTAACATGGCAGTATAGGGTAAAATTTCACATAAACGTCAATTTGAGAGATATTTTCATAGTAAAGATGTCAGACTACTTTTGAAATATTATTTAGGACACTGGCATGAATATTTATGACAATGAATTTTCCAATATAAAAATTTAGCAAGTTATTGGAAATTTACGAATTTCTTAACATGGCAGAATAAAGCAAATTTTCACATAAACGTCAATCTTGAGGGATATTTTCATCGTAAACATGTCAAACCACTTTCTAAATATTAGTTAGGATACTGGCATAGATATGATAGACTATGGTTTTTCCAATTTAAAAATTCGTAAGTTATTTGGAATTTACGATTTACTTAACATGTCAGAATAAGGCAAAATTGAGCATAAACTTCCATTTTGAGAATCACAAATACATTAGATAACTTCAAAATTACATTTATGATATTTGTTTAAGCATGATTGAATACAAATATTCTAATAAGGAAAATTTCGTAAATTATTCGTAATTGACGATTTTATCAACATAGCGAAATTGTAAATTTTTCACTTAAATATGAATTTTGAGGATTATTGGATTGGAAATAGAAGCATGAAATCTAAACAAAGGAATTGACCCTGATAAAATAAATTAATAGATTAGAATACGATAAATATATCGAAGTGAACGGTGGATAGCCTATTAGGCGGGGATTTCATTCTGTTACTGTATCAAGCTTTGGTCAAATTCATTTCTTTTAACATGATTATAATATTTCTCGCACTAGAAATTTATGAGAACATAAATATGATGGGGAACTGAGCAGAGACCACCTATGCCAACTAGTTTTTATTATGCGGGACCAGTTTTATATGGACCCCCCTGTATAAAGAAATGGAAGAAGAGAAGGAATATAAAATAAAATAGGATAAATAAGTGAATGAAAAAGCAGATGTTGAAGAAAATGTGTGGAATAAACTAAACACACAAATTACTAAACATAGAAAAAACGAATTCAATTTAAAATTTTAAAGCTAAATACTTTAATATCATGCTTATTCGAGAATAAGATAATTCTAAAAATTATATTTCTTAAAAGAAGTAAGAAAAAATTAATATTTTTATTAAAAAGTACCATGTTGCCAAACCATATAAAACTGTAATAATAATAATAATAATGATAATGTAATATATCCTGAAAAACAACTAAACGGAATTTTTTAAAAGTTTCAGATGAATACAATAAAATAATTTAATCAACTTATATTAATAAAGAAAAAAGTTACACTTTTATTGAGAATTTAAAATTTATTGTAACGTGTGAAGTCCGGCTAACTTTAAAACTTACGGTTCGACCGCTATAAAATTGAAAATTTAGCCTCTACACCCAATGCTGAAGTCTGTTCAACTTCCATTTTAAAAGTTTTACCATTTAAAAAATTATCAATAGATGACGCTGCTGTTTAATAAGTTTATTAGAATGATTAAAGAATAAATAATAAGTTAATAATAATAAGTTATTAATAATAATAAGTTAATAAATAATAAGTTAATCAGTTTATTTCATACTATAAATTAATTTAATTTGTTATATAAAATCTGTTCGATAAATCTGTTTTAATTTAATTTTAATTTATTCTTGTGTAATTTATGCAGTACAAGTATTCTTAAATTTCTTTTTTTCGCCTAATGTTTTATTCATGTTCCAACTTTCAACTGATATTTACTGAATATTAAGTTTCTCTCTCAGAATATTTTAATGAGAAATATTATAATATTTTATCAAAGTCATCCTGAGTATAATTATTCGGCCTGAATATTAAGTTATTCTGCATATTAAATCATTATTCTAATATCTTGTTCATCAATTTAAATATGGTTAATTTAGTTACTTTTCAATTAAGTAATATTTAAAATAATTTATGTCAATCTAAAGTTGTGCAGTGTTATTTATCTTTCTAACATTTTCATAACTTTTTTAAAAAGCGAAATGCTAAGCTAATATTATACAGTCGGTAACAAAAGTATCCGAACACTAGCAAAAATTCCTATATAAAAAAAGCACACTTAATACTGTTTTCTTAAATAAATCCTTGTCGAATCCTGTTCTTAGTCAGTCTAAGAACAGGATTCGACAAGGATTTATTTAAGAAAACAGTATTAAGTGTGCTTTATTTATATAGAAATCTTTGCTAGTGTTCGGACACTTTTGTTACCAACTGTATATGAATTAAAAGTTTTATCATGCACTTTATTCAGTTAACGATCTTTCCCCATGAAAATGCCTATTTTGGATACACTGTTAAAAATTTTATTTCAAACTTGAACCATTATATGAAGTAAAGTTATAAACAATACCATAATATAATTCCACCTCACTGTTTAGTTTTCTACTTCTTGCAATTGAATTTTAGTTGCACCAAAACTTGGAACTACCATACATGCACTCACAGAGAATGTGTTTCGGCGTACATGCAATTGTAATTTCCTTTGTATTCAGGAGAAGGCGACACTAACGCGCTGAAAATCACCGACTGTTATCCGGAGAGCGAAAAAAATCTGTGAAGTGAGAACGCGTGTGATTATGTCAGTCAAAACCAACATTCATTACAAGGAAAAAATAGTTCTTTATTCGATTGATCACTAACCATTTGATACTATAAAAAAGTTTATTGAAATATATCCTTTCAAGAAGAGAGAAAAACTATTACACAGTCCAGGAAGTACGAATCAGTAAAATTCTTTTTGAAACCAAACCAAGCTTAAATTAAAAAGCGTGGTCAAACAACCCGCGACAAAAAGATAGGTACAAAGGGTTTTTTTTCTTTGATTTTTCGTAAAATAACATTATCTAAATTGTGCTTATCATTTATTATTATCATAAAATAACACTGTTCCCGGACTAATTTTTGTTTTAAGACTAATTTAGAAAAGTTTTAAGACTAAATTTTTTCTCATTTAAGACTACACTCTGCGACAAAAAGATAGGAACAAAGTTTTTTTTTTTAATTTTTCATAAAATAACGTTATCTAAATTGTGCTGATCATTTATTATCATAACAAAATGTTATCATATCAAAAACATATTAAATATTTGAATCATATTCAAAATATTCATATTAAAAATAATCATATTAAAAAAAAAAACCCTTTGTTCCTATCTTTTTGTCGCGGTGTGTTGTCTTAAATTAGAAAGATTTTAGTCTTAAATTTTTTCTAAATTAGTCTTAAAACAAAAATTAGTCAGGGAATAGTGTTATTTCATGATAATAATAAATGATAAGAACAATTTAGATAATGTTATTTTATGAGAAATCAAAGAAAAAACCTTTTGTGCCTATCTTTTGTCGCGGAATGTAGGGTAAAGTGCAAATTTTCTGCAACAATGGTTCAAGATAGGACCCTTGAAAATTTAGCCCTTTTTATCAAAATCAACGAAACAGAACAATCAAAATCAAGAAGCGTGGCACAATGCCAGCGTGTTAGACTTGAGACAAGAAGGTCTTCAGTTCGACCCCCGCTTCGGTCGAACGTTGATTTTTTTTTTAATTAAAATATAATACCAATATTTGGCCCAACATAAAATTACCAAATCATTGTAAAAGGATAATCCATCGGGTGTTTGCAGTTACTTCAGTACCAAGTTTTGGTTCAAACTAACACCAAATGTTTAACAGTGTACTACATGTTTTGATTCGATTTTTAATTTATATTAAACGATCTAATAAGTAACTACCGAATTCAATTTTAAACAATCAAACAACATTTAAAAAATTCGGTAATCTATTGTAAATGTGTAATAAAGTTTTATGCACGAATGTGTATTTCTGCAAATGAATACTAAAATTATATATATATATATATATATATATATATATATATTTACCATGAAAAATTTCTTTTACTTCTTCTCTCCTAACATTTTTCTTAAATTCTGTTTGCTTTTCATTTTAAAAAAGCAAGATAACATTGCCCCTTAAAGGGATAAGTGTACAAATAATTATTTAGCACGAATGACGTAGAAATAAAATATAATTAATGCAGAAAAAATTACTGATATAAATTTCGTAACATATAGAGAAGAACCGTGTATTATGGAACATCGTGTAATATGGACCATGAGGAAATTTATATTCAACACTAGATGGTGAAATCATCTCATTACCTTTAGTGAATATTATTGTTGCACAAACCATGGAGTGGCTTGTACATGCATACCTGCATTTGGACGATTATGAAATTGAGTTTTCGGTTTATATGATCATTGATGTAACAAGTATGTTAAAATGGAAGTATTACTTTCTGCTATTAGGTAATTGTAATATCATTTTCACGTTAATAGTAGCAAATGTACTTATTTTATGAACAATTTAGACATGCGTTTCGTGGGCATCAATTTGCATAGCGATTTTTGATTGGAAACCACGTTGCTCTATTTACACGTGTAATATGGGCCATGCTGTGTTGTGTAATATGGACTAGTGGTCCATAGTAAAAAACAGAGATATTTTGTTAATGCTCGGCGTACATATGTCCCATACTCAAAATCTTGAGGCTATAAAATAGGCCAGTGAAGCAGGGGTAATCAAATTATCACTTCTTTCGCACACTATCCATTTGATATAACCTTTAGACCTCCCCTTTTTTTCGTCCATTAACTTTTTTTTCGTCCATTTCTACTATTCGCAAGAGATGTACAAGTGTGTGAGGGAGCATGCTGGACAGTTCGTTTCAGAATTCCAAGTGTATCAACTGTTGGGGAACGGGAAGGACCACTATGAACCATTTCGTCCATATTACACGAACGTGTGTGTAATATGGACCACCGATACATAAATAAAATAATAATTTCCTGCAATTATTAATAGTTCCCAGAGTACTTTACCAAGCATGAACTATGCAACTATACCATTGTAATGAGCAGCCAATAAATTAAATCTTTTTATTTTATTAATTTTAGTTTTATGAGCATTCTTGCTTAGGGGGTCCATAATACACGGTTCTCCACTATAGAACATTTATACACTGATGTATAAACAAATATTTCGTAATAAAACCTTTTTACAAAACATTTAATACATATGAGGCGAAACTTTATCTTTCTAGAAAAATTTCTAGAATACTTCCATTTGCTCATTAACGGCACTTTTTAAAATCGTCTCATCATATGTTAAGTATTTCCAAAGATTCTTCTGCAGAAACAGCCAAAGTCCATACAGCTTACAGTGTTTCCGTTTCTTATTGATGAAATAATAATTTCCTGTTCTTTATATTTACACGATAAACAAGTTTTTTCTCTCTCTTACCGAATAAAGTATTCATTTCCTGGTCTGCAGTATTACTATTAAGCGTGAACTCAGCCGCACAGGAATCAATCTACTTTCCCGTCATTAATCAGCACAATATTTTCAGATTTCCTGCAAGAAAGAACACTAAGTATTAAAACGGAAATTAGCACACTGGGCATTCAGGAAAAGCGGAGAAATTTCGTAATTTCTATATTGCTGCAGTTTACATATATTTTATGGATGTTAAATTCTAGAAACAGATTTATGTTGTAGAATAAACACAGAATTTCTGTTAAAAGATTATGTTATTAATAATATAAAATGCGTATTATAATATTTTAATGCGTTTCTTCTTAAATTCATATTCATAATTTAATTTGCAATGTACAAGTAAACTTTACTATTTATTATTTTTTAAAAGATGATATTTGTGTTGTTTTTTAAACATGTTTTTTCTCCCTAGTACCTGTTACAGCCCTGCCGTTTTTCCCTGATTCTTCCACCAGAATATTTATATGATAATTTGTATTTTAAATAATCTCTAAGAAAAAAAGAGAGTTAAATTGGACACGTGTCATTTGTTAAATATATAAAAAAAACTTTAAACACACGTAAATTTAAATTTTTATTTAAAAGATGTTAACAAAATTTTTTATCCAAAGCTTTTCGCTTTAATAGTAAAGCATCATCAGGGATTTTTTAATTATTCGTTTCCAATGAGCAGTTTTAAATATGTTTTCTTTTCACAGTCAACAGTTAAGTCTTTTAATAACGTGAATATCAGCAAACGCAATTTGAAGTCCGGTAGAGGTTGGATCAAGGAGCTAAGAAAAATAAGAGAAGCTGGAACTATTGAAAAATCACACGAGGCTATTGTAGGAGAAAAACCATCATGAATTAGCAGAAATAAACTATTAACTATTTTATAATATTGTGCCAAATTATTGGCAAAATTGCAGCATCTTTGGAATTTATTGCATTTTTGCATTTAATTATATTAATAGCTTCGGAAATTGTATTTAATTAATTGTGGAAACATACTATTAAAAATTTAGAAAGAAAAATATTAGTGGAAGAATCAAGGAAAAAATGGGGTCTGTGACCACCCTGTAGTAGATCAAGTGGTACTAGAAAAAATAAAAAAATCTTTTAGTCGCCTGATTTTGCATCGTTACCAATTTTTACGTATCACCTGAATGTGCAAGCATTTTTGTTTTTATCTAAATAAATAAATCTGTAAGTTTGTTATTTTATAAGTTCGGATTTTTAGTCTGGATTATAAGATTTTATCAAAAATTGATGCACTTAATAATCAGTTCAAAATCTAGCTAAAACCATATTTTCAGTTCAATTAGATAATTGATTAAAAAATAAATAAATAAATATTAAATAAAAACCTCTGCCTCCTTCACGCTCCGCTCACTATCCCCCAACTCGCTTTGCTTATTAATTTTAGCACGGTTCTAATCTAGTGCTCGCTGCTTTGCCTTTCACTTAATAGGAACATTAATAGTGCATAAAACAAGACAAAAGCAGAGCATTATTTTAGAAATTTCCATATACAATGTAAAACTGAGATACATAATATTTAATACCACATTTTTTTTTAAATTGGAATATTATGCTAAAAATCAGTATATTATTATTATTATTTTAATAGAAAGAAATTCGTAATATCGAGACCATTATGTATATCATCCCTCTTGACGATTTTAAAATTTTGTTATTTTATGACTATGAAGTTTTGTTTGTTTAAAAATTTAGAACCTATTTTTCACCATTGCATTTTCTACTTAATTTAGGACAAAATGTAATGCTCTCTATATATTTCTATTAGAGATCCGGGCAAAATCTCGCGGTACAAAATCTCGCCGGACAAAATATTGCGTCAAAAATATAATATGATCTATTTAAAAATCTGAATTTGTGTTACGTGGGATCTCTGGAAAACGACACAGGGCCTTATAAATATAATTTAATTGATTAAAATGAATAAATAAATACATACATATATATATATCATAGAGTGGAATTTCATTATTTTATCTATATTTAAGTTATTTTATCATTTGCTTTTCACCATTCAAAATACACTTTAAAAATATTGTACATCACTGTTGGCATCAAAGCTGGACACTGTTCCCAAGTCTAAATTAAAAATTTAAAAATTGATAAGCAGGACTGAATACATTATGATTAATCTTGACAAAATTAATAAACATACTTTTAAATTTCTTTAATCAAAATTTATAATAATTTTTGCGGTGGGTTTCTCTGTATGTAAGTGTTCTGACTAAGGTATATGTTTTCATGAAATTTTATACAACATTATTAATAATTACCAACTATTTTTTCCTTTCCATTCATCTCTGTAAGCGATATTTTGTCCTCGCGAGATTTTGTGCCCAACCCATATTTCTAATATACAGCTAGTTTTTAAATGGCGCTTGCTGCAGTAAATATGATTTTTTAAAAGTGCATTTTTTACAATATGATCTAGTCAGACACATTAAAAATAAATTATTTATGTGAATATTGTATATATTTCATTATCATTATTATTATTATCATCTTTGCAGTATTTTATAATTTAGCTATATTTTTAACACAGGACGTGGAAATGAAAACTTTGGCTTCTGAATCGCTAAATCTTAAAATTCGCTAAAAGGACCCTATACTAAAGTTGTTTCCATTTAGCCAACCGTTTAAATATGTTTTGAGTTGAAAAAATTAATCTTCTTTTTTAAACTGGTCTATATTGATGCTTTTAAATTTCAAGTTAAAACTTCATAGTTTAACTGAAAACGCTAACTTACTCATAATGTTCATTACTAAATCTTTTTTTTTTTTTTTTTTTTTTCGCATGACGTTCAAGTAAAATATAAACCAAAATTCATTTCATCTGGATTAAATTTTTGCATATTGCTTTTAAAATATCGGTTAATTTTAAATATTTTCATTATTTTAATAATTTCAATAAAAACTTGATATACTGCAAAAATAAATATTGAAAATATCAACAAATTAAACACTTACCTGCAAAAATTATTTGGTTATTATTTACGGAAAAGAAGAAAAAATTAATAAACATCATCAGAAATCGCTAGTGAGAAGTTTATTTTTGTAAAAGTTGAAATATCTGCAGACGATTAATTACAATTTAAAATTCATTTTTTCATTGAAAATATCTAACATAACGCTTTTTATGTATTTGTAGACGATAAATTTTTTTGTTACTAATAGCAACATTCACATTTATTTTACTTCTTTTTTTACATTATTGGTCACATTTTAATTTTCCTGTGGGAAATGACGTCATAAGACTGAAAAAAATACGATTTGGAGAAATTATCACCGAGTTGGCAAATAGAGTAACTTTACTAACCCGAAGTTTTTAATAAATTACTTCGTTAATTAAGGCGATTGAAGTTTTTAACCAAGTGAAATGTCTACCTTGGAGTATTCGGCAAACATCAATACCTCTCATTACGGTGAAGACACACCCGTTTTCGAAAAAATGCGGTTACAGACAGAAAAATTTGACGCCAGCGGCAGTAATTTTTTTTTTTTTTTAAATATATAGAGATAACTATATCTTTAATGACTACAGTCGTTAATAAATTCAAATTTAATTATAATAGATTGCATCATTTTTTTTAGATACGTATTAATATTTAAACTTTCCCAATACTGAAAAAGGAATTCTGAATGTAAATTTGCACTTTAAAAATGCTAGTGATGCTTAAAAATTTATGTACTTATCTGGATGTGACCGTTACTAATTTTAAGAACACGTTTAAGCTATTGTTATAAATTTGCTTTTAAACGTAAAAAAAAGTTGCATATCTTAAAGTTGTACAAGTTGTATAATGTTTAAAAAAAAAAAAAAATCTTTGCAAACATAATTATAATGCGCAAATTTAAAAACTTAATTCAATTAAAAAATATCAAAATGAAATCAGACAGAAAATATTAATTAAACCTAAAAAATTGAGACTATCATCAGGGAAGCCCTTTTAATGAAGGGTGGAAAAAATAAGATGTTTCAAGAGGTACTAGCAAAAACAAAATTTAGCTTAGTTCCCTATATCTAAAAAAGATAAAAATAAATAAATAAATAAAATAACCTCAATCACTGTAGTTCCGAACACAAAATGAAATTATTTAGATACAAAGATAATATATATATATATATATATATATATATATATATATATATATCGAAACTGCACAACATTACACACCAATATAAAAACTTGTAAAAAATTCTAGAAAACACTTACCAAAAATGATAAATATCATGAACAAAATACATAAACACAGAGAGACATTAATTTTTGCAGCATCTTAACAGTTACGGATAGCAAGCCTAATATAAGACGGATTAACAAATGCAGTCAAAGTGACTGCAGCACTCGTGCTTACTTTATTCGCCTGATGAAGGGTCGTGTGTTTTTTCAACCCGAAACAATTGTTGCGAGTTTATTGCATTTTATGGTGTTTATTCAATGTTTGTAAGTAATATAACTGATATATTGTATTACTTTTCTCTACCAGATAATATGTGGTAGAAATAATGACAAGAATATTGATAATATAAACTTAAATAATTTTGCATTTTAATAACATAATTGTGATAAATTTTGACATCATTTTTTTACTTTTTCTTTCTTGTTACTTTTTCTTTTATTATTATATATATATATATTTTAAATTAAGCTGTAGAAACTATTCATACTTTTTAATTATCTTATTCCTTAAGAGAAATCCATATTAAAATCTATTTTCATCGGTAATTTTTTTCTCTAGATAAATTTTTAATCAAAGAACAAATCAGTATAAATATATAATTTAGAGATTTGTGTAATCTAAATGTGAAATTTTACATTTTATCCACCTTTCACTTACAATGTAGTTCATCTGTTGTCTCAGATATATTAAAATATTTCTCTTGTCATTATGAAATCTGAAACTTAATTACAAACGTGCCACTTCAAATCTCGACACAGCATTTGTTTCCGGAATTCTAACAACACTCCCACTCTTCATGCTTGACACTTCCCACAAGGCATTAACGTGCTGCTGGTTTTCAGGTCTGTCACGTTGTATAAGTTTGTCTTTAGGTATCCGTAAATAACAGGGATAATAAAGTGAAATGCTCAACAATTGTTTTGGATTATTAGAAGTAACTTCGTAATAGAAAGAAGTACCATACAATACAATGTAAATTATGTCACATTTTCCCAGTTATTTAGTTTTCTGTAAATATTAGCGCATTAATTAAAAAATAAGTTTTCGTTAATATAAAAGATTTTTTCTTTCGCGAGTTTAAATAACAGTAAAGGAAAATCATCAGGAGAAAAAAAAAATGTGGATGAATATAGATTACAATAGATTACAATAGAACTTACTTTTTTTCGTAGAAAACACACACACACATATTACAAAAGCTTAAATAGGAATTTTGATACAGTATTTAAATAAAAATATTTCGATAAATTATATAAATAAATAGCAAAAGAAAATAAAAATACATAACTAACTAGATTACATGCACGCAAAATTTCAAATATTTCATATCTACAACAACATGAGTTTCATTCTGGTACTTAACATAAGGTTTCTGCATTACATAACACAATTATGTTTGTTTAGTTATACAAGTTGGTTTTCGGAGAATATTAAAAAGGAGACTTCGGAGAAAATTAAATAATAGAAAAACAGTAAAATAAATTTAGACAGACATATTTAGTTTACAAGAATTAATTTTGTAATACATAACAATGGAGTATTCTTCATATAAATGGAACTAGTATCCAGGTACTAAAATATACTAGAATATACGGGGTGTTCAAATAAATGATTGGAACGCAGTTTAATTTTTTACATACTAGAGATAAATGAGCAATGTCAATTTCTCAGCAAGAAAATCTGTAAGAATTTGATACATTGGACCTATGCTTTTTTAAACTTTTCTCTAAAGTTAAAAAAAATCTGGAGTGACTCCACTCGACTTTCCGTACATTGAGTAATTAACAGTTTTGTAGATACAGTAAAGAAAGAGGAGTTGTTAAACAAACAAAAGAGAGAAAACCATACCCATATAGCAAAAAGTTTTCCATAGGAACTCCGGCGGAGAAATTAACAAACCTCCGACGGAGTTCCAGTTTTTCCCACATTCCTCCTACGGCGTTCCTTGGGTATTTCAAATGTCCGCAGTAGCGGCCTCCGTGGGAGAGCCTCCGTGTATCTGGAACGGAGCGCAGTCGGAAGACAGGAGGAAAAATGGAATGGGAACTTTCAAATACTACGGAACTTGTTTTCCTTTTCCTGTATTGTAGTCTGTGATTCATAATAATAGTCTTTGCCATTTAGTTTATATAATTATGTAGATCGAATTTATAAAACAGAATTAGGAATAGAAGTTATATCATTGGGATAATACGGCCACTTCAATTTTAAACTAATATTGTAACTATGTTTAAGTTAAAATTGGGGGGGGGGGGGGGGGAGAGTAGAATATCTCGGAATATTTTGTGCTATGTTTTCTTTTTAAGTTTTTATGTACATTTTTATTGTTAATAAGTTCATGACCTTATATCCAAAAAAGTTCATTTTTATTTAAAAATGCAAAGGGAAAAAAGAAGCAACTAAATAAATGAGAATATAAATAAAAGAATTTTTAAAAAAGTCGAATTAAATATCTCAAAAATCTTTGTAAAAATTATATTCACTTAAACATAGGGAAGAGAATAGCATCAGGCGTATCAAATATTAATAATATAAAATAAAAATAAAAATAAAAATGTAATAATAACAATATGGCAGTAACGTTTGTGAAAATAGCTATATTACTTTACATCGATGTTTCGGAAAGCTTTTGCTCTTCATGCACAAAGCATCAATGATTGAGATTCCCATAGCACAGAGAAGAGAATAATCTTCCCATGAACTACCCCCCCCCCCCCCCCCACACACACACATCTCCTTAAATAGAGTTTCAGCCTTTGCTTGTTTTTATAGTCATCTTTTTTTTTTTTTTTTTTTTTTTTTTGTCGATTTTTGTCTATTTTCAATTACAACAAACTTACTTTAAAGCAATGATTTTGGTAAAAAACTAAATAAGAAACAGAGGAAAGAATTTCTTTTTTAATAGGGAGTCCGTGTCCAAAATTTCTGAGAGGGGGGCTAACCCCCTACAATGTCAGCGCCACAGTTTCAATTCCTTACGATAGTTTTGTAGCGAAATTAATAATTGAAATTATATGCATTTATATAAAAATATCAAAAATTTCAATTTTTGGTTTTTCACGTTTTCAGATGTTTTGAAGTTGAATTGATCATTATAAAAAAATGTTCATCAGTCTGTGATAAATGTTTTCTTTTAGCTCTAGCTCAAAATCTGATACACAGATTTTTTTATGAATTTTCAAGGTGACCATAATTAAACTGATAATTCGCAATTATCAATCCACAATTCCATTGCGACAATGGCACCAACTTTGTGGAAAGATTAAATAAAACAAAAAACAAAGGATTCCGAAAAAAAAACAAAAAAAAAAAACTTACCGCTGTGGCAGTATGTGACACTCTTTTTCTAGACTTCCGTCCTTTTTTATTATTTGAAATTAATAATTGTGCAAATCATACAGTATTGCTTTTGTCTACAATTCTTTTTTTAAAATTGGAGACTTTGCACTAATTTGTCACAAAATTTGCATTTTTTAAAACTGTCTTTGCGCAGCTTCATATATTCTCCTAGTAGAGACATTTGCAACTTTTTTTAATTTTTCGCGGAATTCTTTGGATCTTTATTAATCTTCGCATAAAATTTACCGCCATTCCCGCAATTAGATTGGGCTACAGAACATTATGAGCACTGTGAGTTTAATTATGGCCATCTTGTATACTCAAATGTATATTGAAATAAATTAGTGCTTATCAACTTTTGGTGCAAATTGCTGAACAGGTGGTGGTGTTTGTTGTACTGCAATTTTCCCTTTGTTTAGGAAGGCTATATCTCAGCTTCTATTAAGCATAATTGCATAAAGCCTGATTTGTGAAACCGGCATTATGTATACATATATTTTCAATTTGGATATATATCGGCTGACAGGTGGCGGCACTATGATTCAAATCCATGTACGGTAAGGCTATATATCAACTTCTAGAGCGTATAAAAAAAAAGAAAAATCTTTATATGTGATGACTTTCCAAATATTTATGTAGAAACTTAAATTTTATTAATCGCTTTGAGGTTTATAATGATGTTGAATAATACATTCCTTTATTCTTTTCTTTTTTTTTTTTTTTTTTTTTTTTTTATATTTTCATGTTTCCGACAATTTTATAAATATGCTGCTTTAAATTAAATAATAATAATAATAATAATAATAATAATAATGCAGCTACACAATAACACAATTATGAACAAAATGACAAATGTAGCTAAATACAATTTTTACTTATTATTTTTATTATTACTATTATTATTATTTCTCATCAAAATACCGACGATTTGATATAATTTTTAAACATGAATAAAATAAATTAATAATATTTATTAAAAAAAAAAAATAATATTTCCCATAGTTTTTGAAAAGATAAATGAATTTATAATAAATTAATAAAATATAAATTTAAAGAAATTAAAAAAAAAAAAAAAAAAATATTTTGGTTCACATGGAGTTTAATATTCAAAAATATTTTCCATAAGGTTTATTTTTAGATACTAATTATTATTATTATTATTTTTTAGAAAATATATGCTCTTAAAATCCTTCACTAAAATCCATAAACAAAAGCATTAATTTATCTGGAAACAGTAACTTGAGTTATTTCTTTTCACTACATCAACTATGTTTGAACACAAATTATAATTATTTCAGACATTAAGTAAGTTTTAGGTATTAAAATAATTTCCATTATTATATCATTACCCGTCCGTCTGTGACGGCCTAGCGCTCAATTTTTACACATGTATTTCCAAATTTATTTTTCCTTGTTAGTTCAAATTACTAAATACTGGTCTACAGGATATTTAAGAAAATGACTTTGTCTCTTAAATTATGATATTTATATGTTTTAGTTTCGAGCTCTAAATGTCTTCAAAAAATTAAAAATGACATCGTAATTCTTTAATTCAAATTTTCTAACCATGTGTCTATTTAATTATTTATACTACTCATTTCTCGTGACGTGGTTGAATTCTATATATTTAATTTATTATTGTTATTTTCCCTGACATATTAAAATTCCGCAGATTATACAGATTGAATCAATGAATGAATCTTCCAAACCGTGCAAATCCCGGATAAATTTCAGTTTCTTCATCTCAATAGATTGTTGCATTTGTGATGTAATTTATTCCGTTAAATTATTCTTTATCATTATTTTATTAAGTTTAAATGCACACATGGAAACCATGAATAAAATTGTAGTTTGTTTATTCCAATGCATAGTTTTAGCTATTACATCATTTTTAACGTTAGCTCCGGGAAACTCGGGCTTTTGTTATAAACGAGATTAAACCTACACCGTTTTTTTCAGACTATCTAGTATGTGCCATATACTTTTAGTCTCTACAGTACCGTTTAAAAGGTAAAATACAAAAACTTTTGTTAATTTTGCGGGCTGAAGCGCTAGACCTGAAGCAGTTACGACCTTGATTTGAAGCAGCTTTAACAGAAAATATTATTGTTAATAATAATTAAACAGAAAATAAAAATGAAAATAAAAAGTAATTTTCATAGCTTCGTCATGGATTACACAATGCTATATTATGACAGGTTTGACGCTTCCAAAAATGTTTATTATGCATTAAACATGCAAATAATTTTTAATGTATTCTCTTTTACTCCACTCCCCCCTCTCCCAATAATAATAATAATAATAAATAAATAAATAAATAGGAAAAGTGCATATATATGTGCATGTAATATATAGATTTATTTATTTATTTGTTTTTTCATGAAAGAGTGATTTTAAATGTTTTATTTTGCTTCAATTTATTTGCCTTAACTATATGAGTTTATTTATTTATTTATTTATTTTTTTTAATCTATCAAAAACTTTTTAAGATGTATTAAATAAGAAAACTTGTGTACAATCAATATTCAAACTAAAAACCTCTTCACACACTATAAAACTATTTAATACTACCCGCTTTGAAAGGAATGCTTTTCCCATCAATGTAGTGGCATGTGTTTGCACCTGAGAAAGAAATGCCTCGTTTTTCTTCTGTGGAATTTTTTATCCCCCATCTTTGTTTAAAACTCTTTCAGTTTCAAGAGTATGAAATTTTTATCTACCTCAGAATCCTAGAAAAACGGGCGAGGTTTTACTTCCATCGAAAGTACACAGCGATTTCTTTTTCTATTCATGCGCTTGTGATTTCACCACGGAAGAATGGATTATTGTCTGGTCAAGTTTTACCGCATAGAGAGCGTGCAATATATTTTCCACGAAATGCCTGGTGCTATGACCAGAAGACCTTCTGCTTTCGAAACAATAAATATTATAAGAATTCAAATTCACATAGGATTTATGCAATACAATAAAGCAGTTATTATATTGTCTATAATAATGATAATTAAAACTCGATGCATTTTATTTTGCTTATTTTAAGATAGGAGACATGCAGGGTTTCTAACAAATTCATTTTATAAATTTATTTTTTGCTCATTTTTTTTTTTTTTTTTTTTACAAAAATTAACTAAAGTGTAAAGAACGATTAAATCGCTGTGTTTGAAAGAATATTATATATATATATATATATATATATATATATATAGTATATATATTATTCTTTATATAAATAAAGTGTGTTTTAAGTTTTGCATGTAATGCTTTGAATATATATATACACATGTAGCAGCTAATACAAAGGGAATATGCATTTTAAAATATGTAAAATTCAATCTTAACAAGAAAGAAACTAACTTAACTTTAAATTTCTGAAAAACGAATAAAAAAGCAGTTAAACAAAAAGGATTTCATAAATATAATATAATTATGTAGCTGAGTCTTATTTCTGATTCAGACTGCCGCTCGTTGCGTAATTGTAAACACAACACACGCACATGTATATGTATATACGCATATGTATATAATTTTAAATCATAGTAAAATTTCATATAAGAATAACATAATTAATGCCAATTTCATCCATATATATATTGAATCATCTCCAATCTTCGGTTAAATTTACCTTTTTTTTTTCCTTTTTATAGTGAAATTTGCAAAACAACACGTTAAAAATTAAGTACATTTTAAACATTTTTTCTTTTCTTTTTTAAATTTATGAATTATAAATTGTCTTTATTTTCTGTTTTTTTTAACTTTCTAGAAAACAATTCATTTAAACATAAAATTAATATTTTAGATGTTTAAATAATTTGTTTAAATTTTGAATACTTAAAATTCAACACTAATTTAAATATTTTAAAGTAAAATTCAATTAAAGCATTTTCATGCATAAATAATACATATATATGTATGAATAAATCTATCTTCTTAAACAGATAACAGTTTTTTTTTTTTTTTTTTTTTTTAAGTCATTATATAAGAATAGCTCTTTTAATGTAAGTATTTTTAACTATTTATTTTTTCAAAGCTTGATAAATGCAATGGAAAACAACATTTTATAATAATTTTTAATTGCTATTCAGACAATATTTTTTCAACTTACGATATTTTCTTGCAAAACATTTTTTTTCCGTTATTTATTTATTTATTTATATATTGTTTATGTAAACATATAAATATCAAGATATAGTCAAATACAATAAAGAAAATAGTTTTGTAAACGTTTTAAAGTAATCGCGTGAGAGGCAGTTTTTCTTAAATTATAAATCCAATTTTAAGAATCTTTTTTTTTTTTTTTCCTTCAATGAATATGCAAGCTTGATAAGTTTTTTTTTTTTTTAAACAAATGGTATAGTAAAATAGTAAAAATTAATAAAAAATAAAAATTAATAGCATTACTTTTGGGTCGATATAATAACCTGAAGGAGCGATATATATACTGTTTTTCGGCACAAAACAATTGTTATTAGCAAGGTTTTTATTTATTTTTTTATCTTGTATTTTCTTGCAAACACTTTTTTTTATCTTTTCCTTTTTTTTTTTTTAAATTAAAATAATCTAGAGGTTCTGCTTTTGTATTTAGTCTGTAGCATGTACGCAAGCAAAACAAAATGGTTGAAACACGTGCGGTCACCGTCTCGAAATTTCTCGCAGTGTTCGTGATTACGCATGCGCCTAGCAAATACACCTGCCCAAGAAACAGCACTCCAATCGGGTTTCTCCATTGGAAATTCTAGGGAAGAAAATCCCTTGTAAGTGTTTCCGAAGGCCTTCCCTAGGGAAAAAGTCCCACGGAGGTTTATCCCGAGAACTACCTGTGTACTTTTATCCTTAGGAATGTAAGATTAGGTTTTCCCTCGGATTTCCCATACTTTTCCGTTTTCTTCCGGGAAGAATCTCGGATATATAGGGATATCCCAGGGAGTGATGAAGGAAGATCGTTGCTATATGGGTAATAGTGTGTTTGAGTATTTTTCTCTATATATTACACGATGTTTTATTTAACGCTACGGAACTTTGAGCTCATAGATCATAAAGATAATGAGCTTTTCGTTGTGTCCCTGTAAAAACATATAAATGCTAGAATAACCAAAATGCTTATAGTTAGTGCAACAGTGATTTGTAACATTCATATAAATTTTCAGCTCAATTGAATAAGGCGTTTAGATGCTATCGCACTTTTAAAAATTTGGTCCCTTAGGCCATAATGATAAAGAATTTTTCTTTGTGTCTCTGTAAAAAAACTGTAAGTGCTAAATTCACGAAAATCAATATAGTTGGTACAACTGTGACCTATAACATGTGTACCAATTTTTTTCTCAGATTAATAAGGCAATTAGACGCTATCACACTTTTAAAAATTTGACCCCATAGGCCATAATAATAAAGAATTTTTCTTTGTGTCCCTGTAAAAAAATAGTAAGGGCTAGATTCTCCAAAATCTATACAGATTGAGTATATGTGACCTATAAAAGGTGTATAAATTTTTTGCTCAATTGAATAAAGCGTTTCGATGCTATCGCACATTAATATTTTGGTCCCATAGGCCATAATGATAAAGAATTTTTCTTTGTGTCCCTGTAAAAAAACTATAAGTGCTAGATTCATAAAAATCAATAGGGTTCCTGCTACGGTGACTTTGCAACATGCGTACCAACGTACAGCTCATTTGAGCAAAACGTTTAGACGCTAGCGCGTTCACTCACACACATACACACATACATACACACACACATACATACACACATACATACACGCACACACATACATACATCATCGTAATAATAGTGAAAACGGACTCAGGGGACCTCGAAACGTATAGAAACATCAAAATCTCAAATTTGGATTTTTGACATGATTACAATACTTTCCTCACTATAGTGTTCAGAAAGTAAAAATCTTATAATTAGTCTTTTTGGAGACTTATTAATGATATTCAAATGTTAAGGGAAATTGACGTTACTTAGTGAAAGGAAGCCGTTCTATGTTCTCCAAGAAAAGAAGAAAATACTGTTGCGTACTTGGGGGTTCGTGAGTTGTCTGAGAATGAAAGGCCAAACGTACAAAAATTCAGTAATTTATTCACAGAAAGTTCCAGAAAAATACAGGTAATTAAACCAATTATCAGCTTCAATTCAAGCAGTAACCACAGCTTAAACAACAGCTGTCAATAGCAAATCCACAGTACAAACTGTATAGCAATAACACTTGAAGCAAGTTTCTCTCAAAGAGGCTCAAGAGCAATGCAAGCACTAGCGAAGTTGGCTGAGGTCTGAACTGAACTGACTGCCTTGGCGAGGAAGCGCTCCTTATATGCTGTTCCATGGAACCCAGAATTTTCGAGAAAACTCTAGAAAGTGGTCAACCAATCAACTTACAGCTTCCAAATTTGGTATATCCCATATAAGGATTTTCTCCCCAAGGTCGCCAAAAAAATCGCCAAGGTGGGAAAAAGTCGCCAAATTTGGCGCCAAATCCATTACCTGCATTACTGGGGCTTTTTAATGCGTTTTTAAGGGAAAATAAGGCTATTTCAACGCTAAGACGACTAGAAATGCACAAAATTAGCACTTTATCAACTTACTAAGCCTCTTTGAAAGAATTTATACAAAAATAAACACAATTATTTACAATTTTGTAACACTGCCCCCCTCCCAAGGACTGCACGTCCCGGGCAGTGCAACCCTTGGTTAAGAGGCGAAACTAACCAAATTTACACAATCTCAAATACAAAACTAAGTTGCATATAACGACAAAATAGAAACAAAAATCAAGTGAGAAATATTTACAAAATTCACAAATATGTACAAGTATCTATATACAAATATTTACATTACGCATGCGCAAATTTTACCAGTATTTACATTTTAAATTTTAATATTACCATTAATTGTAGTACTTGGCTAGCCTGTTATAGTGCACCACCTTCGGTTTTGATGAAGGTGTTTTAGTGATCCGCACCACTACATCATTCAGCCTTTTTAAGACTGTGTATGGTCCGTCCCAGTTGCACTGTAACTTGGGAGAGAGTCCTTTGCGGCGAACAGGATTCCACAACCAGACTTTGTCTCCTTCCTGGAACTCATGTTGTGTAGCCTTTAGATCGTACCTTGTCTTCATTTTCTCCGTTGCCATGTTAATCCGCTCCCGAGCAAAGTTGTGTACGTCCTCACATCGTGCCTGGAGATCTTGGATGTACTCCTCGGGCGATGAAGGCGCATCGGGTGGACAACCAAACAGGAGATCACAAGGGAGACGAAGTTCACGTCCGAACAGCATCTGGGCTGGAGTATAGCCGGTGGTTTCATGGACAGCACTTCGATATGCCAGCAGGAACAATGGCAAATTCAAGTCCCAATCTTGCTGGTTCCTTGATACTAGAAGGGAGAGGTTATTCAGGATGGTACGATTGAACCTCTCGACCATGCCGTCCGACTGGGGATGTAAAGGTGTTGTCCGGGTTTTGTCTATGCCGAGTAGTTGACACAGTCCTTTGAAAACATCAGAGGTAAAGTTTCTACCTTGGTCGGTATGAAGTTGTAGGGGCGTGCCGTACCTTGACACCCATTGCTGCACTAGGACCTCTGCGACTGTGCATGCCTCTTGATTGGGAATAGGATATGCCTCAGGCCACTTGATGAAATAGTCCATCACGACGAGGATGTATTTATTTCCACTGGAGGTCCGTGGCAAAGGACCCAAGATGTCGATTGCAATCCGTTCAAATGGTGCTGCCACGTTATACCGTTGCAGTCTTCCTCGACTTCGTTTCTGCGGGCCTTTACGTACCGCACAAGCATCACAGGATTTACACCATTTCTCCACATCCTACTTTGCCTTGCACCAGTAGAAGCGTTCCCGAACATTCTGCAGAGTCTTCATTACCCCAAAATGGCCTCCGGTAGAGCTACTATGCAGTTGTTCTAAAACGGCTGGAATTTTTGATCTTGTTAATAAAATCTGCCATCTGAAGCTTTTCCCATCATCAGATTCGCACTTTCTGTATAATACGCCGTTTCTGATATGAAGAGAGTCCCAAAGTGCCCAATAACTTTTCGTAATGGGACTAAATCTGGAAATGTCCTGCCAGGTAGGTCTGTTGCTGGTCGTCTCCTTCAGCTGTAATATTGGATTTATGTCAGGATCTTCCAACTGGGCTTGTCTAAGTTCTTCGTCACTCCATGGATCAGGATCTTGTTCTGATGGTGTTGAGACAGTGACTTGGCGAGCGACTGGCTGTATTATTTGTGGTCTATCATCGGCTTTACAGCTGTATTTATGATCTTCAGATGGAGGCTTCCGCAAGAAGGCGTCTGGATTTTCCCGAAGGGCTCCTCCTGGGTGGCATACTGCAGAGACATTCTTGGTTGCGTCTCTAGGTGTTCTTACTGGGCAGCTTCGTTTGATGTGCCCGTCTTTTCCACAGCCCCAGCATTTAATTGTTAGAGTCTTCCCTTCTTTCTTACTCTCAAGAATGCGTAGTCTTCTATTAATTTCTGCAATCATTTCCTGAATCTCTTTAAGATCATCTTGAGAGCCGTTCATTTTGTGTGCTGTGCTGTTCTGGCGATGTTTACAGGAGGCTTGTTGGGCAGTCTCGAGCTTTAGGGCATACACCAAGGCTGACTCCACATCCTTCACGCCGGAGAGTCTGAGGGCTTTTTGAATATCTGGATCTCCGACAGCATCAATGAAATATTCTAGAGCCAGATCAATGCGTGTTTCAGGATGACAGTCCGAGAAAGCCAAATGTGAAAGCCTCTGGATGTTTGATGCCAGTTCTTGTAAGCTTTCCCCTGGTCTCTAGCGGCGGGACCTTAGCTGGAGTCGACTATATTCTTTGGACCATTTCGCTCCAAAACGTAGCTCTAGTGCTCTGGTTACAGCTTCGAAGTCATATCGCTGTTCCTTTGAAAGGGTCTCCAGAATATCTGCGGCGTCGCCCCGCAACGACCCTACCAGATGAGCCGTCTTTGCAACTGAGTCCCAGCCGTTTGCTTCAGCCACGATGGAGAACTGCGTCTTATATACATGCCACGAGGAACTGCCGTCGTATGTGGAAAGCTTAATAAATTCCTGATTCTGGATTCTTCTCTCTTTCTTTTCAGTTTCCTGGGGCAGGGATTCTAACCTTTCTTCCACTTTTCTCTCCAGATCTTCTTCTATTCTCTTCAGTTTACCTTCTATCTCTGAAAACCTTCCTTTCAGCTCTTGATCAAAGTTTTCTTTAACTTTCTCCTCGAAACTCCGTTCTATTTTCGTAACACTCTCTTCAACTTTCATAACATTTTCTTCTATCTTCATAGCTTTCTCTTCAACCTTCATAACATTTTCTTCTATCTTCATAGCTTTCTCTTCAAAACTTCCTTCTATTTTCAAAACTTTCTCTTCTATTCCATCTATTCTGCTTCCCATATCCGATAATTTACTTTCGATTGATTCTTTCACCGTTGAAAGCTCTCACTTCATCTCATCTTGATTAGATTTAATTTCTTCCTGAACTTCACCCATAGTGTCTTTCATTTCCTTCATTTCTTCAGTCAAGCCGCCTTCCAATTCTTTCTGTCCGGCTTTCATTTCTTGACTCAGGCTATCTTTCATCTCTCTTTGTCCTTCCTTCATTTCTCTTTGCTCTTCTTTCATTTCAATCATCTGGGTAGCTAAGCTTTCTAGAAGTTTCTTCATCTGTGCCTCCATAGCTCTAGTTATAACCATTCACAGACAAACCCGCTCCTGACACCAGAAATGTTGCGTACTTGGGGGTTCGTGAGTTGTCTGAGAATGAAAGGCCAAACGTACAAAAATTCAGTAATTTATTCACAGAAAGATCCAGAAAAATACAGGTCAATAAACCAATTATCAGCTTCAATTCAAACAGTAAACACAGCTTAAACAACAGCTTTCAATAGCAAATCCACAGTACAAACTGTATAGCAATAACACTTGAAGCAAGTTTCTCTCAAAGAGGCTCAAGAGCAATGCAAGCACTAGCGAAGCTGGCTGAGGTCTGAACTGAACTGACTGCCTTGGCGAGGAAGCGCTCCTTATATGCTGTTCCATGGAACCCAGATTTTTCGAGAAAACTCTAGAAAGTGGTCAACCAATCAACTTACAGCTTCCATATTTGGTATATCCCATATAAGGATTTTCTCGCCAAGGTCGCCAAAAAAATCGACAAGGTGGGCAAAAGTCGCCAAATTTGGCGCCAAATCCATTACCTGCATTACTGGGGCTTTTTAATGCGTTTTTAAGGGAAAATAAGGCTATTTCAACGCTAAGACGACTAGAAATGCACAAAATTAGCACTTTATCAACTTATTAAGCCTCTTTGAAAGAATTTATACAAAAATAAACGCAATTATTTACAATTTTGTAACAATACGTTACAAATTTAAATATGTTTGTGAGTACATAAATAATATATTATCAGAATATATATGAAATTATATCTTTTATTCATGCTTCTTAATTGTAAAAGGATTAGCTAAAACTAACTTTATACTAATTTATTGGAATCTGTATTAAATAATATGTAAGTGTTTTTAGTAAAACTGAAATGACTTAATAGTAGGTAAATGTTACACCAAATGAAGAATTTTGTAAATATAAAATGTATTAGTATTACGCATATTTCATTTTTAACACTAATTTTTATATTAACAAAAAATTAAATTATTATTTATAATTCACAAAAAATCCATAAGATGGTATAGAAATCTATGACGTCATTCAGAAAGAGTACTTATAAATTTAGGGGGGGTGGGGAAGTTGCACTCTTTCCAAACAAATAATTCATCATAATATTTTTTATTTTCTTCTATATGTATGTATAGAGAAAGTATTGGGTTCGTGAAAATTTTCGAATTCCAGTTTTCGATGGAGTTACATGTTTTGGAATGGCATGAACACGATTTGGCTGTTTTTAGAAAATGTCTGTCAGTCTGTCAGTCTGTGTGTGTGTATCATAAATTTTGTGGGCACTGTATCTCACGAACCAATGAACAAAATTTAATCAAACTTGGTATTTAGTTGAACCCTGACATAAACTAGTGTTGATTAGATTTGGGGATCAATCGCTCAACAGGTGGTGCTGTCATCGCATTTTTTCTAAATTTTTAACATGGCAGTATAGGACAAAATTTAGTATAAATGCACATACTGAGAGTTATTTTAAACGTGTGACTATAAAATTAATATGAATTATTGATAATAGCAGCAGTTAAATAGGAAAAACATTTTTTGCATGTGGGAGCAATGTTTCCCCCCTGGGGGGGGGGAAGTACACCCCGGGGGAGTAAATTTTAGATATGGGTATCTTTCGAAAGATCCCTTCAATACCTTAAAAACGAATGGTTGAACATCTGTGAAAATTTAAAACAAAATTATCGATTTTTATTTACCTTTTAACGAAAAAAAAAAAAAATCGTATTTCATCTGATAATTGCAAAAAATTGATTTTCTTTCAGCATTTAGGGCAAATATATATCTCTGTCAGGTAAAAATCGTCTGCATTTGTAATGGAAAATGATTTAATAAATAATTTGTATTGAAGGAATTTTGTGTAAAATTATATGAAAAAAGTCATGTGGTGGCCACATCATATTGGTTGTATACTATTTACCTTCTCCAATTCTTTATCATTAGCTCTTGTTATTATCGCTAAACCAGTTTTGAATTTTTGATGGTACTTTTTTTTTTTTTTTTCATGACGTTTTATTTTAGTATTTTTGTAAGTGATTTTTACACTATACAAACAAATTAAATTACAAATAAAAACGTTTTATTATCGAAATGTCAACTTTTATAATTTATTCCTTAGGATTATATCTGCCTTTTTTTTTATACCACCTTTTTTCATGCAATGCTTTTCTTATGTTATTATAGTTAATTATTCAGGAAAATTACCGTACAAATAAAGCGATGTGAAATAAATGAAGAACTAATAATAAATTGGAAAAAAATGTAAGTAAAGAACATTTTTTAACAGTAGAAACGTTTTATTGTGGAGCCCTAAAAAGCATAAATTAAAAAGTTATTTTTCCAGAGACATGCTATAAAGAAATTTTTAGAGAAAAATATTGATATTTACCTTTTGCAAGAGATGAAAATTTTTAAATATTCAAAATATTTTAAAAAGTATTCGAGACTAATGTTCTCAGCTATCTGTTTTTGTATTAATATTTGTCAAGCCGTAAATTTCAAAGGTCTCGAAAGCTTTTTAAAATAGTTTGAATATTTAAAATTTTTTATTTCTTGCAAATAGGAAATATCTATTTTTTTCTCTAAAATTTTCTTAGTATTGAAACTTTCATTTTTTTTATAGCATGTCTTTGCAAGAATAAATTTTTATTTTATCCTTTTTAGGGCTTCACAATAAAAAGCTTCTACTTTTAATTAATTATTATTATTTCTTTTTTTTTTTTAACTTAAATTTTTATTTTGTGCTTTTTATCTACAAAAAATGCTTCTAAAAAACTAATAAAAAAATTCTTAATATATTCTGTAAACACTAAAATATTTTCTTTTATCAACTGACATCTTTTCTATTAATTATTTGCAATATCTCCCCTTGGAAGATCGAACCCACGATCATCCCGTTATCATCATGACGCTTTAATCGAAATCGAAGAACAATCGAGAAAAGTCATTAAAGCACGCTTAAAAAGCTTCCAATAAATTATAAAACTTGGCAAAACTCTCTGCTTTTTATAATATTTAAAACACCGAACTTCCTTCCATTTCTTTATAAACCGGGAAAAAAAGTTTTTATTAAAACGTTAAATTTTTTTTTTCAATTTTTTCTAAGAAAATATTATTTTACTAGCAAACCCGTGCGAAATATTCGCACTTTATTTCTTTCCTTATTTACCTTTAAAATTTCAAACTCATAAATGTTATACCAGTTTCACCATCTAATTAAAATTTTAATTTACCAGAAGCCAAATTATTATTATAACCAAATGTGTATTGTGCAATAGTGAAATCAGAATAATTCAAAGGAAAGTTTCAAAATAAAATTCATGGTTGAGAACCCAGTTTTCATACTTCCGCAGGCAGTACAGTTTTATTAAAAAACCCCAATGACGCCTTTTAAATTTTTATCGCCAAGAGTGCGATGACATTTCATTTATTTTGGCATAATCTTTTGTTAAAAGAAAAAAAAAATACTATTTTGATTATACTTTTTATGAATGCGTTTTTTAGTCAATTTATGATGATGATTCACATTCTGAATATATCTTTAAAATAATGCTAGGTTTAAAATGACACTTGCAAATATTCTGAAGAGCAACTTTTAAAAATACATTTTTCCATAAAATAATGTCATCATGCAAATGCCATCATTTTTTATTAGTTCATCGAGCTGAGTCCACGCGCTTTTATTCACTTTTAAATATTTTTTTTTAATCCTTAGGTGTTTTATTAATTTCACCACTATCGTATCGTTTCCACAAAAAATAATTGTAACTGGTCCACGTTAGAGAAATATTACATAGATATTTTGCATGAATTAATTCGATGTCGTATTTCTTACTATCATTTTATTGTTTCCTTTCGTCTGTTAATATCATTTTCCCATAGTTTTACTGTATTTTATAGGAGATATTTCAAATACTGCAGGTAATTTAAATTGCAAGTGAAAAGTATTTCTACAATCAATGCATAGGTTTTTCTTTTTTCCCATTATGATATTCAAAATGTATTAAACACTAACAAATATTAGAAAAGTTTTCTAATTATTATTAAGAAAATGTCATCTTACAGCCGATTCAAATGAATGTATTCGATTTTTCCTGACTCTACCCCTATTAATTCTTATCGCTAGATCATAATGACCTAATAATTACACTTGCAGAAAATTCTTAATGATATTCTGATATTACAGGAGAATGGAATTTCTTACGAAGTTAAAGAAGTTTTAAGAATTTGTTGCATAGATGAAAAGACATATCAAAGATTTAAGTATGTTTTTAAATCCTTAGATAATTTAAAAGATTTATCAGAGAAGACAAATTATTTTCAATAAGGAATAAGGAAGGTTTAAAAGGAAGAATATAAGGTTTATAAGGAATAAACGTAATAGTAACGTTTTTTCATTGCATGACACATTACAAAAAGGAAAAAAAAAAAAAAAAGTAACGTAAAGTAAAAAGAAAAGAAAAGACAAATTATACAGTGTGGTTCATATAAAACTGGCCTTGTTAAATGCAAGGCGTGACCAGCATAATAAAGAAATACAGTGCATTTTATGATGACCACATATTGTTTTTTTATGGGGGAGGTGTATCCATAGACAATTCTGTATATGCTAATAAATTTAAACAAATAAACAAACAAAAAGAAAAGTATTTCTACAGTCAATGAATATAGTCAATTTTCCTTTATACCATTATGATATTCAGAATGTATTAAACTATTAGAAATTTTTTCTAATTATTATTAAGAAAATGTCGCCTTACAGAAGATTCAAATGAATGCATTCGATTTTTCCCGACTCTACCCCCATTAATTCTTATCGCTAGATCATAATGACCTAATAATTACACTTGTAGAAACTTCTTAATGATATTCTGATATTATAGGAGAGTGGGATTTCTTACGAAGTTAAAGAAGTTTTAAGAATTTGTTGCACAGATGAGAAAGTCATATCAAAGATTTAAGTATGTTTTTAAATCCTTAGATAATTTAAAAGATTTATCAGAGGAGACATATTATTTTCAATAAGGAATAAAGAATGTATAAAAGAAAGAATATAAGGTTTATAAGGAATAAACGTAATAGTAATGTTTTTTCATTGTTTGACACATTACAAAAAGAAAACTAGTATGATGTGGCCACCACATGACTTTCTTCTATATAATTTTAAACTCAATACAAATTATTTATTAAATTATCAAATTATTTTTCATTATAAATGCAGACGATTTTTATCTGACAGTATTATATTATCACTAAATTCCGAAAGATGTCAGTTTTTTTGCAAATCAGAAGAAAAGACTTTTTCTAAGATTTTTTTCGTTAAAAATTAAAAAATTCGATAACTCTGTTTTAAATTATCAAGATCTATAGTTCAACCATTCGTTTTAAAAGTATTGACGAGATCTTTCGAAAGATACCCATGTTGAAAATTTACTTCCCCCAGGGAGGAAGAGTTGGTCCCACATCCAGAAAGTTTTTTCCTAGTTAACTACTACTATTATCAATAATTCGTATTAATTTTACAATCACACGATTAAAATAACTCTCATAATGTACATTTATACGAAATTTTGTCCTATACTGCCAGTTTAAAAATTTAGAAAAAATACGATCACAGCACCACCTGTTGAGAAATTGTTCCACAAATCTAATAAGCACCAGTTTATACCAGTGTCCAATTAAATACCAAGTTTGGTTAAACTTCGTTCATTCGTTCGTGAGATATAGCGTCCACAAAATTTGTGATGCACACACACAGACAGACAGACATTTTCCAAAAACAGTCAAATCATGTTCAGTCCATCCCAAAACGTGTAAATCTATCGAAAACTGGAGTTCGAAAATTTTCACGAATCCAATACCTTCTCTATATATACATATAGAAGAAAGTGAAAAAAGAAAAAGAAAGAAAATTTATACAAGGTGGTTCATATAAAACTGGCCTCGTAAAATGCAAAGCGTGACCAGCATAATAAAGTTGTACAGTGCGTTTTATGATGACCACACATTGTTTTTATTATGAGGGAGGTATAACCATGGACAATCCTGTATATGCTAATAAACTTAAAAAAAAAAAAAAAAAAAAAAAAAAGTTTAGAGTTCATATTATACCCAATAACACGTTTTAAAATATTTAAAAAATACCTTTATTTATTTATTTAAATTTTGGTCGAGAAGAAAAAAGTATAAAACAATGCTTAGACTTCACCAGCATTATTTTTTACAAGAAAAGGTATGGTTAACCTTTAACGGTACGTGGAAAATATGCTTATCACATAAATCATTAACTTTCAAACAGAGGAAGCATTATAAGCTACTTTACTACGCCAGCAGGACTGACACAGGCGACTTTCTTTTATTTTTTATTTATTTATTTACTTATTTTTGCAACACTTTTTTCCAAAAAATAAATTTTCTAATATACTTACGCAAGTAAATCTGCTGTTTGTCTGCATAAATTTATTAGATTTTTATGTTATGGAAATATTCGCACGAAAATAATAATAATAATAAATAAGTCGCTTGTGGGAGCTCTGCACCTGCTGTTTTTACTCTACTAAAATACATGAAAAAATAAAATACAATGCAACCACGTTTCTCTCGCTTAGTATTGGGAACATTTCTAAAGGCTTGGATGGGTGCCAAATTGACCAATAATTTAGGATTTGCTAAACATCTACTCTTTCGGCTGCCCCTTATTGTTTGTTTTCTTTAAACCATAAAGGTTAGCAGACTCAGATTAGGAGTCCTGTTCCAACCTCCGTTGTGAACAGACGTCTTTTCCTGAGCTCCGCGCTGCGCCATCTAGCGGCGTAAGCTAAATCAGTTAATACTAGAGCGATTGCTACTGTGACCTAAAGAGCCTTTTTCAAGGCTATATCCGAGGGGATCAGTGGCCTTCGCTCGTGAAGACAAAGTTTTTTA
Organism: Salticus scenicus; assembly: GCA_963930645.1. Taxonomy (NCBI): domain Eukaryota; kingdom Metazoa; phylum Arthropoda; class Arachnida; order Araneae; family Salticidae; genus Salticus; species Salticus scenicus. The sequence goes on along the minus strand of OZ005658.1, from coordinate 210,904,184 downwards.
CTATTGTGAACCACTGTATTAAAATATTGTAAAACTTAGATTATATACTTAAAATGGCTGAAAATAGCCCACAGCCGACTCCGATAGGCACTCCGGTCACCTGCCCTTATTTCAGGGGCCTGGATCTACGGAGCCTGTCATCCGAAGGAGCTGAGGCCGAGATGGTCAAACTTAGAGCAGTCATCGCCTGCAATGACGCAGCTATATTCAAGCTAAATAGAAAGGAGCTGGATGATGCTTCTACAGCCAAGCTCTCCTCCCATGTCCAAGAAAGATCACTGGCATGGCAGGCTGCTACCCTGCTATCACAGGTTAGTGGGCTGAGCTTATATTTCACACCACCACCACCACCACCTCCTAAAACTAATTGCATGGGCAATAATAATGGTATTAAATGTAATGATGAGGAAAATTCAGTAAGCGCAGGTTCGCAACTGGTGGCGCCATCTTCCGACATGGAAGTAGTTGAGAAACCAGTTTCGGTCAAGCGCTTACATTCAGAAAAGGTTGACAGCAACCCTGATTCCGATGGGGAGGGGAATTGGGAGAAAGTTAACTATAAAAAGAAAAAACCCAAGTCTATTGTTCAAAAAACTAATGGTAGCACCTCTAATGGGGAAAATAACGTTAATCAGGCTAAAACTAAATCAAGCAGAGTTCCTGCTTTTCACATTATTCCGCCGCCTCATTGGCAAATACTGCTGTCCGGAATGCGGAACATTGTTCCAACGCTGGCCAGCAAAGCCCAGGGGCGTTTTCTGAAACTAAAGGTCGAGAATGAGGAGGACTATAGGAAAATTCAGTCCTACCTCATTCAAGAAAAAATCCAATTCAAAAGTTTTTTGCTTGAATCTGAAAAAAATCTGAAGGCGGTGATTCGGGGTCTCCCCATCAACACTCGTCCTTCAGACATCGCCCAAAATTTGGAAATCGAAGGATTTATGGGGGTCACTGTGACTCAAATGTTCAGAGGACCTGTGTCCAAGAAAATTCTAATGCCGCTTTTTCATTTGGCGATACCTAAATCTCAAGTTGAGGTAGAACTAGACTCCATCTTTCAGATCACTCAACTGATGGGAACACAGGTCACGGTCGAAGTTTACCGGGGCCACAAAGGACCCTCACAGTGCTTCAACTGTCAGGGCTACTTCCACTCTGCAATTTCTTGCAACTTGCCGCCCCGGTGCGTTAAATGTGCTGGGGAACACAGGAGCAAGGAATGCAGAAAGGATTTTGGTGATCCTTGCAGATGTGCGCACTGTGGTGGCGCCCACCCGGCTAACTATCGGCTGTGTCTGAAGTTTCCCACCCAAAATAACAGGAAAAACGCTAAACCCAAGCGTAAGCCCCAGGAACAGGTCACAGGGGCTCCGAAAATCCAAACTTTTACAAGCATGAAGGTTCAACCTTCCCAATCTTTTGCGGGAATTGCTATTGGTCGTAGCGAGCCCGAAGCTCCTCCCCCTTCCAAAACTCCTTATATAAATTCCTCGGTCCCAGAAGACGCCAGTTCGGCTACCGAGTTCCTAAACTACGTCATGGTCTTGGAAAAGAATCATGACAAAAAAAACATAGTTAAAGCCTGGAAAATGGCACTTCCACAAATTCGTGCGGCGTCCACGAACTTAGATCGATCTTTCATCTTATACGAGAGTTTAATATCTCTCGAGTAATTTTGTTAGGGAATTTCCACCCTTTATTTAGGCTTAACTTTAACATTCGACCCTAGTAGAACGTTGAATTCTTTCTCTGTTGGTATATGGAACGCCAATGGCCTCCATTGTAAAGCGGCTGAGTTCCGCGATTGGGTTTATAGTAATAATTTAGATATTATCTTTGTCTGTGAGACCAAATTCTCCCAGGGTTCTACTGTTAAGGTGGCCAATTATATGTTATTCAATGTTGACAGGCCATATAATGGCACCTCTTCCGGCGGCACTGCTATTTATTTAAAGTACGGCTTCAATGCTACTCTCATTAAAGTCCAAAATCTAAATTCCATTGAAGTCACGCCAATTGTTTTGGAATTCCCCACTATTCAAAAATTACTTGTTGCAGCAGTTTATATCCCTCCTCAAAGTGAAAGGAATAACCTGCTCATGCGAGATTTATCCCGGCTCACTAATATTTATTCAAATTTTATTATTGCGGGTGATTTTAATGCCAAACACTTGTCTTGGAACTGCCCCTCTAATGATGCTAGAGGGAATATCATCAGGAGATGGGTGGATCAAAATCATGCACAAATTCTTGCTCCCCCTGAACCCACCTTCACTAGAAGTAATAATATTTTAGATTTTGCTATCACCCGCAATTTTCCATATAGTTACAGCATTCAAACGCTGAATGATCTTACCTCTGATCACCTTCCTGTGGAAATCTGTTTTCGGACGAATAACTACAATTTAGATTTACCGGCGGCCTTCACCACCAGGTGGAGACACTTTACGGAGATTTTAGCCGATTCTGAGCTTCCTTCACCTCTTCCATCTAACAAACTCGAAGCCGAGAGATCAATCAGCATGCTTGAAAATTACATTCAAGATGCCTTTCAGCAAAGCTCGGCTCCGAGAAAGAGGACTAGTCTATTCTTCCGATTACCAGATGAAATCAGGCATTTGATCAGAGAAAGAAATCATGCTCGCAGGAATTGGCAGGTTCATAGGCTCCCCCATTTCAAACGCTTGTACAATGTACTTGCAAGGAGGGCTAAAGCTGCAATTCATGAGTACTCAAAAACGCATTTCAACAACTTTGTCGAGAGTTTATCGACGACTGACAACACCATTTGGAAGGCTACTTCACGTATTCGTAGGCCAAAAACAAACATTCCGGCTCTAAATAGCCCAACTGGAATGGCAGTGACAAACTCTGAAAAGGCTGAAGCTCTCGCTCACAGTCTTAGAAGTCAGTTCACACCTCACAATGATGTTTTTAATCCTAGAATCACTTCAATTGTTAATAACAGTGTTCAAAATTTATTAAGCAAAAATTCCATTAATACTCTTAACTTGGCCACTCCCTCTGAGGTAGTGGAATATATTTCTAAACTGAAAAAAAATAAATCCCCTGGCGAGGACCGAATAACAACTAACATGCTTATTAACCTTCCTACCAACTTTATTTTTTATATCACTTTAATTATTAATCGCATGCTAATACTCAATATTTTTCCAGATTGTTGGAAAAAGAGTTTAATCGTTTCTCTGCCGAAAGGTGGCGACACTGATCCGCACCTTCCTCAAAGCTATAGACCTATTTCTCTTCTCTCTTGCATGTCTAAAATCTATGAATATATTCTCGTTAATCGTCTGAATGATTTTACAAACTCTCATGATGTGATTATGCCTGAACAATTCGGGTTTCGTCCACGTCATTCAACACAACAACAGTTGTGGAGAGTTTGTGAAATTCTTCACGACGGATTCCAATCTGGAGGTGTAACGGGGGTTATATTTCTAGATGTTCAAAAAGCTTTCGATAAGGTCTGGCATGCTGGCCTTATTCATAAACTAATATCTATTGGTCTTCCCGACCAACTAACTAAAATTATTTATGACTATCTTAGCAATAGATCTTTTTCCGTTAAAGTCGGAAACTCTATCTCTAACCCTTCACCCATTTTAAGTTCTGTCCCTCAAGGTTCTCTGCTGGGGCCCTTCCTCTTCAACATCTACGCCAATGATCTTCCGCGTGATGTTGACGTCACTTTAGCGACTTTCGCTGACGACACTGCCATTTGCTGTAAACGAAACACTCCAAACGCTGCGTTTGAAGTACTTCAAAATTATCTAAATAAATATTCGATCTGGTTACGGAAATGGAGAATCAAAGTAAACAGTTCCAAAAGTGCCGCCATATTTTTCACCAATAAAAACTATGACACCTCCACTAACTTTCTCTTAAATAATGAACCCATACCCTGGGAGACATGTTATAAATACTTAGGAGTTTATATTGATTCCAAATTAACGTGGTCTCGTCACATCTCAGAAACTCTGGGTAAAGCCAAACGAGCCACGCATTCCCTTCATTCTCTCTTAGCTTTTAATAGCCGCCTGTCCATCAAAAATAAATTATTACTATATAAATCCATGATCCGTCCTATCTTAACCTACGGGTGTATGATATACGGATCTGCTTCGAAAACCAACTTGGATAAAATTCAAAAGTTTCAAAACAAGCTATTGCGCAGGTTTTTGAAAGCTACTCGCTACGTCCGCAATGATACTATTCATCGGGATCTCCGAATTAAGCCTATTTATGCTCAATTTCGGAAACTTGCATTGAAGTTTCACAGATCCATTCCTAATGTTGGAAATCCTCTGTTGGACTCTATTCACAGATACGACGCTAGAGTCGGTCGTGGTAAAAAACGGCCTCTGGCTATTTTAGTCAGAGGGGATGATTTTCTCCCCGTCTCTAAAAAGCGTAGGAGTATAACTTCCGGAGTCACCTAACTTAGTATTTCCATCCAAAATTCTATCTCCCCTAGATTGAACGAAATGTTCATCTAGCTTTGGCTAACCCTAGTATCAGGCTTATCTACTGAACTTTGTCAGTCGCGAGCTTTGAACCTTCTTTCTAGTGAAAATGTTACTTATTTTTTAATTATTTTTTATCAAAATTTCCTAATTGCTGTATATTTTTTTATTATTTGGCTTATTTTTTAATTTTTTATTAATTTCATTGTATTTTAGTGTAGGGATCTGAGGTCTCCTCTCATTGGCCGATTTCTTGGCCTCTGATTGGCTTTCAGTTTCAGGTCGAAATCCTCTGCGATTTTGCTCGTTTTACTTTCAGTGAGGATTGTGAGTGCTATGTGTGTCTCTGAGAGGTCCGCAGATCCAGCTCAGAACTTAGTTTCTGGCTGGACACTGAGACTTTCATAGGATTCATGCATGCACTTCACTTTAATCCTCCTGAATTTTAATTATGATAGGAAAAAAAAAAAAAAAATTGTATGGCCCCCTTTTTTTTTTATTAATTGCGGGACTCCGAGCGATTTCCTGTGCCCCTTGGGGCGCCCTGCTCAACTCTTAATTCCTTTTCGCCGCCCAGACCGTCTCGTCAACGCACGTAACAGTTTCACTGTTACACTTAGGTTTTTTCAAGGAGTTATTTATTTATTATTTATTTTATTATTTATTTATTATTTATTTTATTATTTATTTATTTATTTATTTATTTTTTTTAAACTCCTGGTGCTTCACTCTGATTGGTCTCTGCTCACGCGGAGATTTATTCAGAGATCAAAATTCTAAATTCACCCATTTGGCTTTTAATTATTTTATGGAAAATTATTTTTATGTTTTTCGCATTTTTCGTTGGAGGTAAGCATTGGTTGCGACCAAATGCAGGTACTCCGAAGCACATCGTTGACTTGGCCAAAGGTTAGCACCCCTATTTTAACACTGGACTCGTTGATTCAGCACTTATGCAGAGGCTCCCATGGTTACCAGAAACATGGCTAAAGAATTACAGAACAAAGAGCCAAGCACTGTGTTGATTTCTTTTTTCTGAAATTCACTTACTAAGGCCGTGGTTAGTGATTTTACCACAAAAATGGATGCATGGACTAAAATTAGTAGGCGGGGTAAATAATAATAATGACGATGATAATAATAATAATAATAATACCACGTCTTTCTCGTTTAAAATTAATGAACTATGGCTAAGTATATTTATCATGACTTTATAAAAGGCTAAAATGTCAAACTAAATTCATCTTATTTTAATAAAATTAAACATAATTTATACGTCTCATTAATAATGTCTGTCTTGTGTTTTAATGTTTTTTAATTAAAATGTATTTTTAAAGTTTTAAAGTTTTATATTTTTTATCTCATTTTAAATGTTACATTGGTTTTAAATTTATCTTATAAGCTAAATGGATTTATTTTCTTAAATCAATCTCAATCTCAAAAATATTTCAATATACCTATACTAAAATAATTCAGAGATTAAATTGTATGAATGTGTTAGAAATTTTTATATTATTAATACATTATTAATAACTGGCACTAGCCCATAACATCAAACCATATGTTAAAAGAAAAAAAAAAAAGTCTTTAAATTAGCAAAATAACAACCAGTTTCTAACTCTTTACTATGAGACTGAAAATATACCATACCCACGATTTCAATTATTTTAATTAAAATTTCACTTTGAAAATTTTTATTTTCCTCATTATAATTGTATTTAAAATGTGCAAATTCTATTAACAATAAAAGCTCAAGTTTCTGGAAAATAACGTTCTGAAATGATGCCATTGATAAAACAACTCAATGAAATAAAGAAAATAAATTTTTATCATTGGTTTGGAGGAATGAATAATATAATGGAAGTAAGGTGATTTAGCTGAAAAAAAAAATGGCGTAACAGTTGCAACCAACGAGATATATAAATTAGAGGGCTGATTCAATGGATGAAGGATTAGCTTCCCTTGGTTCAAGATTAATCACGTGACATGAACCAATAGGTTGCTATGTTTGGCTGTTTATCTCTTTTTTGGCGAATGTCCGCGAAAGACTCTAATTTATCTAAATACAGAATGATTTGAAATTGATATGATGACTTTAATAAATATGTGATATAATTGCTACACACAATTAAAAAATAACGTAAAATAAGGACACAAGTGAACTTGAAAATAAAACTAAAAGCATGCGTATAAATCAGAGAACGTAAACAAACAAAAGCTTTGACGACAATGGTTGGCTGGGTTTGCCAAGCGGCGCCATTTACAATATTATCTCGAATTATGCGAAATATACTATCATTAATGCAAATAGTCAGAAAAATTGCTTCGAATGAATAATAAAAATATTATTTAAACAATAAATAAATAATTAAATTGTACGATCTTTCATAAAATGCATTATTTTCAGCACATGATTTACTTCCATAGCCTTAGTCGAATAATTGAAACAAAAATAACAAATATTATGTATTAAAAGATACAAAATAAAACAATTAATATACCTGTGAAAAGTTACTGGTCCACCTACCCATTTATTTTTATAACAAAATAAATTCTTTTCAAAAGAGTTTCACAACTTTAAAAACAGTGTTCTTCCATAGAATGTTTGGAAATAATCTCGTTGTAACCAAGGAAACCACCGAATACGCGGGTGCAAGGGGAGCATGTCACATGACTCATCCACTGAGCTAAAGAACAACTGGAGGAAATGCTGGACCGGTTTTCGCGTGCCGTTTTCGGAAGGTTTGTCTTCCGAGCGTTACACGGCAGAAAGCATTTGATACCTATATATTTCAAAGTAAAATTGTGTAAAGGTTGTCTGTTCGAACAATCATATGCTAAAAATGATATTACAATTTTAAATTTTATTTTTTTAAAAGGTATAATAGTAATATACCAGAGCTGCCAACCTAATCCGGTAAATTGTTAGTACCGCCCCTTTTTCTACACCACTTAATTTTTACAGCAATTCTCTTCAAATGTATCTACGATGAATTAGGAAGAAAAATACTCTAAAAAATTAATTGGTGTAGAAAAATGGGCGGTACTAACAATTTGCCGTGTTAGGTTGGCAGCTCTGATATACGATCCGACAAATGTTGCCTGCCGTGCAAGGTATGACTTTGTACGGCAAACGATTGCAGAAAAACTGGCACGCACGAACACTATGTAAAGGTATTAGAATCATTTGCTCCAGTAGTTCTTCAGCGCAGTGGATTCATCTTGGACCTTCTAAAGGGCTATCATTTATCGCTCTACTTTATATATCTCGTTGGTTGCAACAATGAATTGATAAAAAAATAAACTTACTGTGATTTGAAAATTATAAAATAAGTCTAAATAGTAATTTAAAAGAATAGATGTAATTACGATAAGTCTCGGGCAGATGGCCATAGTTTTCAAAAAAGGAAATAAAATCTCTCAGAATGCAAATTTAAGGAATATTTGAAATTCTCATACATATGCTCATCATGTTTTAGCAACAAATAATTTAGAACAAAAGTAAAATATTTAAAACAAATATTTAGAACAAAACTATTTAAAACAATATTTTAAGCTATTGAAAAAAATATTTAGAAGAATTATGTTGAACAAAACTATTTAAAATAATATTTTAAACTATTTAGAAAAATATTTAGAATAAAACATAGTTTGAAATTAAAGTGGCAGATGGCCATCTCTCCTTCGAATCGAAAAGAAATTGCCACCCAAGTCAAGAAAGAAAAAGCGAAGTTAAGCACATTTTGTATAATTTAATCGTGAAAAACATATAGGAATTGTTAAAGATTATATCACGGAAAATGAGTACATAAATTTCGAATAAACCAAATTTGAAATACATTTTCAATCCTTCATTTTCCATTAAATTCTATCATATTTTTGGCAAAAGTCTTCATAGTTTGTATACATTTAATGGAACCACTTCAGGCACCTTATGCATTTTATCCAGCCATTCGTTTTAGTTGTGTTATTATTGTATTCTTTTCCACAAGCAACACAGGGATCCTCATGAAATTCTACTCCCTCTGAATCTCTAGAAGCTGATAATTTCAGACGTATTTTATCTTCTTTGTGTCTAGAAGTGCCGTATTTTTTTTTTTTATTGTTTTTTTTTTTTTTTTTTTTTTTGACTTTTTGACGGTTTTAAGATTTTTATCAACTTTATCTGTTTCTGGGATGAAAGTTTCCGACGTTTTTCAATATTTTCTGGTTATGTCAAACCATAGTTACTTTTTGGCCATTAAAAGAGCCATAAATACCATTGGTACGTTTTGTAAGTGTTTTGTCATGGTTACATCACAAACTGGTGCAATATCATAAAGTACTTTTCACTATAAAAAAAATTCTGGCACTTTCCTGGGTAATTTTGGGCGGCTAGTGTGCCCAATATTTACCAGGAATGTTCCTTAAAAATATGAGTAACCATCAAATATACAGATATTCAAAATAATATTACATTCATGAAATCAGGAACGTTTTACATACGAAAACATGACACTCTCAGGAATATGCCCCAAACTTATTAAAACTAATAACGTATCCAATGTATAAGAGTACCAATACAGAATTTTTTTACAGTGTTGTTGGTGATGGTACATCGTGAGTTTTTGATGTTTTAAAGGTGGCCAACTCTCCTAAAATTAAAGGACAGATATCCACCAAATTTAAAGTGTCATTCTGTAATTGTATGTTCTTGTTCAAGGCTCAAAAGAAAAGACTAGATTATACAAGTACCTTAAAATGCCATATAGTGAAACAGAATATAACATAGGTTTTGTAAAACATTAAGGCACTTAACTCAACAAAAATTTTCAACCACTAAGTTAAAAAAGCATTAAAATTTCATTTACATTTTATTATCGAAAAACACAGCTGCTCATCGCAATGAATGAACTGATTGAACTATTTCCTATGAACAAAGTTTATGTTGCCATCATTTATCAAGTTTAGGAAATATTTAGATTGGCTATCTCTCTTCTGTGGCCACCTATCCTAGAATTACCCTGTATCCTAGAATTACCCTGTACCACCAGTTGGCGAGTTGGCGGATTTCTTTCTCGGCCAGTGGTATAAAAAATCAAATTATATTCAAAACATCCAGCTAAATTAAAGAAAAATGTAAAATAATAATAGATAAATAAAAATAATTATAATAAATAATAATAATAATAATAAATAATATTAATACTTATTAAAATTGTACAAATTATAAAAAAATTCAAACCGAAAAAAATATGGTGCTGTTGTACCTGTCTATCGTGATTGGATTCAGGCAGAAAAAAATGTAATAAATTTGAGTACTTACAAGGGAACTCTTCCAAGCGGTAATCACCGATTTTCTTAAAAAAATTACAGAAAATAGTTTACACTATACTTAATTCACTTGTGAAAAAATTAGCTGCTGAATCGCAACAGGAAAGCTGTAAAAAATTATTAAACTTTACGTTTTGAACGCCAAATACGAAAAAAGTCATCGCCAAATCACATTAACCTTCCTTCAGTGATGCCAAGGGACTTCAGTATAGGAGGGTTGTGTTTTCTATCGCTCTAGGGTGACTGAAGCAAGGAATCCATCCCCTCCGCGGAGGATCAAAATTATGATGGCATGTCTCCAGAATATCCCTATGAGTGAATACAAGACCATCTCCAATTTCTCACTGCGTAGCTGTAGTGCGACGTTAAAACCCACTCAACACTCAATATATTTTCTGAAATCTAGAAGTTTCTATTTAGAAAAAGTGACATTGGGTTACATACAAACGGAACGCTTGCAATTTCGATGACGTAAATTTTGCAAGTTTTTTGCAAATACAGTCGGCAGCAAAAGTAACAGAGCACTAGCGAAAATTCCTATGTAAAAAAAGTAAACTTAATTCAGATTTGTTAAATAAATCCTTGTCGAATCCTGTTCGTAGTCAGTCTAAGAACACAATTTGACAAGGATTTATTTAACAAAACAGTGTTAAATGTGCTTTTTTCACATAGGAATTTTTGCAAGTGCTCGGATACTTTTGCTGCCGATTGCAGTCATACATTTGGAACGCCTGCAAACGGCTTTGCAACTGGAAGTGTTTCATTTGTATGTACCCCATTATGTTTTGTGTTAGATATAATATTTTCCATTATTTTATGTAATGTTTCAATATTGTATTTATTTAAAATAATGCAATTTCAGAGTTACTTTTATATTACTCCAGCTTATACATAATCTGGAGTAATTTAATGTCTGAAGCACTCGGCATGTGCATTTATATAAATTTGCAGACGATTTAAAAACTAATCTGATTTATAGATTGGTTGGCTGGGTTTTACGTCGCACTAGTACTGCGGAATGGGTAATTGGCGACCAATATGAATTATAATATTTGATTGAACATTTGATTGTTAGAATAGTTGATTTAAATTAATACTCAAGTAAATAAATCAAAATTAAAATATTTAAGATATTTGAGGTTGAGTAGGTTTTAAGTTTTAATTCGAACTACAGATATGCAATGGCGACAGTCTAGGGTACATTCCTAGAGATGGTCCGTAGACGTGTTTACAACTTTGATCCTTTACGGAGGGGATTATTTAAAATTGGAAAAACACGTGCATAACCTTTATGGCTTCTTACATTTCTGGTAATTTATTTTGTAAAAATATGCATTAGAATTTCATAAGGTTGGTTGGGTTTTACGTCGCACTAGTGCTGCGCAGTGATTTTTCATAGGTAATTTTCTTAGAATTATTAACTGCGAAATCTTGTTGTTTTAAAAATAATTGTTATGCTGAATGCAGACCCTCCGTGGGGGATAGATTAGCGAGGGTGAGTATGTCACCCTCGCTAATCGCCTTCACGTGTAAAAGAATGGGTTCGATTCCCCAGCCGACCCAGTGTGTTTTTTTAATTTTTTGTATTTTAATCCGGTTATGAAAGGCATACTATTGTAACAATCTCAGCTATCGTAGATCACAAGTCGGATCGTACAGTCGGCAGCAAAAGTATCCGAACACTAGCAATAATCCCCGTCAGAAAAAAGCACTCTTAATACTGCTTTGTTAAGTAAATCCTTGTTGAATCATGTTCTTAGACTGACTAAGAACATGATTCGACAAGGATTTATTTAACAAAGCAGTATTAAGTGTACTTTTTTTAGACAGGAATTATTGCTAGTGCTCGGTTACTTTTGCTGCCGAGTGTTCGATCCGACTTGTGATCTAAGATAGCTGCGATTGTTACAATAGTATACCTCCCTATGTTATATCTGTCCTCATCTCGACGAAATTTACAGGAGGGGGATGTCGAGTCAAACATACAAATCGTATGTATATATTAAAAATAAATAACATACGCAGAATGCAACCATTTAGCACCTGCCGATGTACCGGACCCTCCTCAGGAGTGCATCGCAAACCGTCGCCAATTGCCCATAGTGCAGTACTAGTGCGACGTTAAACCCAACCAACAAACAGGACGAAATTTAGGGTAGAATCATAGATCGTCTCCAATTGCTCATTGCGTAGCTCTAATGAGATATTGGATCCACACAACGCATATTCTGTGGAGTTGCTTGTTCGTCGAAGGTTCGTACTGCCCAATAAAATGATCAGACTAAGGGGTACATACAAATGAAACACTTCCGGTTGCAAAGCCGTTTGCAAGTGTTCCACATGTATGACTACAGTCGGCAGCAAAAGTATCCGACCACTAGCAAAAATTCCTATATAAAAAAAGCAATTTAACACTGTTTTGTTAAATAAATCCTTGTCGAATCATGTTCTTAGACTGAATAAGTACAGGATTCGACAAGGATTTATTTAACAAAACTGCATTAAGTGTACTTTTTTTACATAGGAATTCCTGCGAATTCTCGGATACTTTTACTGCCGACTGAATTTGCAAAAAATTTGCAAAATTTACGTCATCGAAGTTGCAAGCGTTCCGTTTGCATGTAACCCTTATAAGAAAAATGTGTTCGGATACGAAATGCTTTCATTTTAGTTAAAAAAAAAAAAAAAAGCTTTGTGTTTTAATATAAAATGTTTTGTTTTATTTAAATTTAAAAAAAAGTTTTGATCATATATTTTTTTAATGTCGTTATTAAAACTTAATGTAAATATTCTTGCAATTGTTATTGACACAGCTGCTTTAACTGAAATATTAAATGTTATTTAGAATTTCGACTAAATAAGTCTCAATCTGGTAAATTATCTGGTTTTTGTTAATCTATTCTGAATTCTCATGTGCTCGACAGCGTAGGGAGTTCGTTTGACTATCAAAATGAAAGAAGAACATCTACATCTATTAAGTCTTCATTGCATTGAAATTTCGAAGAATGCAGTCACCAAACAGGCGCTTTTTTGGAAATATTGCAAACATGCTTCCATTTTTAATAATTTTTTATAGCTTATCTATTGCGACTCAGCAGCTAATATTTTAGGAAGATGCTATTCATGATTAAATCTTATGCCAGAATTTTTTTCAAGAAAATCGGTGATTACCGCTTCAGAGAGTTTCCTTGTTAGATATCATCCAATCGACGATTAAAACAAAAAAAAAAAAAAAAAGAAAAGAAAGAAAAGAAAAGAAAAAGAAAAAGAAAAGCTACCGTCGGTTTTGATGAATTTCCGCAGATGCCAATTTTCATTAATATTTAAATTTAAATTACATTTCATTAATCAAATTCCTTCATTTTGATTTTTTTTTTTTAAAGTTAAATTTTAAATAATCTATTGTAATTATTATTATTATCATCGACTATATATCAAGATATTTGGCTACTGTTTATAATTTGGCGAAAATGGTAAATTAAAAAGAAAAAAAAAAAAAAAAAAAAAAAAAAAAAAAAAATGGTTCTTTGAAAATATCGACCGCTAGCCCGGTGAATACACACTAGTTACTAAATAAATAAATATATATATATATATAAAATAAATAAAAAGAAATATTTTTTGATTATTATTGTGAAAATGCTATCTTACAGTATATTCATTGAAATGAATAATATATTTCTTACCTGTTTATTCCATTAATTCTTGTCGTCAGGTTATTTTGCTTTTTCAAAGTTTTATAATATCTTATTAGGTGTCACACACTATATCTATCTATATTAATAAAATCAACTTTTGTCTGTAAATTTGTCTGAATCAAAAAATTTTGCGATATCTTCACGTTTTACACCCCATGAAAGCCGAAAATGAGTTCAGAAAATTTTCCCTGTGTGTGTGTGTGTGTGTGTGTGTGTCATCGTGTCCGAATATCGCTTTTTTTGTCCGGGCATCACTTGAGAACGGCTGCACGGAATTCAACGGCGCTTGGCAGGAATTTAGGTCTTCACCCAACTTAAAATTATATTTATCAACTTTTCAGAAATTCCCCCCCGTTCGCCCCCTAGAGGGTAAAATACTAAAACATGTTTGTCCGGGCATCACTCGAGAACGGCTGGACGGAATTCAACGGCGCTTGGCAGAAACTTAGGTCTTCACCCAACTTGAAAATTATATGTATAGAAATTTTCAAAATTATGATTAGTGTTTAAATTGTGGGTAAAAAACGCCTGCGCATGCGCCATAAATATTTTTTCACTAAAATGCTTTGAATGGAAAAATAAAATATAAAAATATTTTTTTAAGTTAAAGAGTTTTGTAGTCGCGTGATTCGCACTACAAATTATGAAAAGATTGAAATGAAGTGTTGCCATCTAAGTTTCATACTTTAGTTAATTTTAAAAAATCTAATTGTCGTATCGAAAAACTGTTTACTCCCCAGGATTCAGAAAAATCACCTCTTTCATTTGGTACTGAATTTGTAATGATAGGTCTGATATTTCTAATTTATTTTTCCCTTTATCCGTTTTTCCGTTGCCACTTAAATTTCATACTTTAGTTATTTTTTAAAAATCATATTGTCGCATCGAAAACTGTTTAAACCCCTGGATTCAGCAAAATCGCCCCTTTCATTCGGTATCAAATTTATAAATATAGGTCTGATATTTATAATTTATTTTACCCTTTTTCCGCTTTCAACCCAGATTCGATATGGAACAGCTTTAGTATTGGATCCCTTTGGCAAAATTTGAAATTCGGCACCGAAGTAGCTCGGACGTTTCTCGCCAAGATCTTTAATTGCACAATTGAGATAGCCAATTCAGTTCATCGCAAAAATGGCTTAAAATATTTAAAGTCAACAAAGGGTTCCAATACTTAAGCTGTGCTTTTTGTATTTATTTATTTATAACACTATTAAAGACTTCTGTGGTCACGAAACTTGGTGTGTAAATTGTTTGTATGCATCTGGCACTTATTGTAACTGCATTTCACGAAATTCGAAATCCCCCCCCCCCCCATCTCGGAGTCGGAGGGCAATAAACATGTGCAAAAAAATGTTTTTCCGTTTGAATTCGCTTTGAATTATCTTAGAATGGCGAATTTTTGCGTGTGGATATTGATTAAGTGTACGCATTATGTACATTAGTGGGATTTTGCAAAACTTCGAACTCACCCGCTGAGGGTTGGGGAAGTAAGAAGTGGGTAAGTTGTGCCGAAGACAGTGGGGACCCAGACTCCTCACATTGGGAGCGAGAAAACCTCTACCAATCACAGCGAGAACTTAGGTTATTAATAAAGATATAGCATTTTGACAACTCATTTAAGTTTAATGTCCAGCGAAGCGGGCAAAGCCTGCTAGTACAATATAAATTGCTAATGAAATTCTCTTTTACAGTTTAACATCGTTTTTTTTCTCATACTATTGTCACATTCAAAATGTGCTAAACAGTAATATTATAAAACTATTCTAATTATAATTTAGATAGTATCATATTATGGCAGTTTCTTCTGAATGTATTTGAATTTTCCTACCTCCATTGATTCTTATCGCTAGAGTTTTCATGATCTTATAATTACAATTTGCGGAAAATTCTTAATGATATTTTAACATTAAAGGAGAATGACACTTCTTACGGAGTTAGCAAAGTTTTAAGAATTTGTTGCACAGAATAAAGGGAATACGTCATAGATTTAAGTATGATTTTAAATTTCTAGCTAATTTAAGACATTTATTTGAAAAAATATAATGCATCTAAAAAGATATGTGATAGTAATTATATACAGGGTGTTCCAAAAGTCCCACAGCCCCCTCCTAACTCGAAAATGAGTCGGAATCTTGAAACATTGCCCGAACACGTATTTAATGAATTCGAGAGGGAGCTCTTTTAGTGAAAAAAGTTTGGGCCCGTGGAGAGTAGGGATGAGGGGGGGGGGGCGCTAAAGACGTCAAATTAAAAATTTCAAATAGGAAGGTATGTCTTGTGATACATACCTGGAAATGTCTCTTCAAGACAATGAATTTGATATAAATAGTTTCGCCCTACGATGATTATTAAAGGAGATACATGTGTTTTTAGATTTTTTAAATATGTATTTTATACTTATGTATTCCCTTTAATAATCACTGCAGTACAAAACTATTTATACCAAATTCATTGTCATGAAGAGACGTTTCCAGAGATGTATCATAAGACATACTTTGCCCAAGAATGTTTTGGCCCGGGCAAAGGGGTGGTAGGAGTGCCGCTAAGGAATGCAACTTTAAAATTTCTAATGGGAAGGTTTATTTGAAGACTGGTGCATGGGTTGTTATGACTGGCCAAAAAACTAATTGATATCGTCAGTTCACCACTTTCGGTTAAATGTATTAAACATCAAACTAGAACTCCGTGATGGGCTATGAAAAACGGTCTGAGAGTAATGCCTAAGGGTGTTCCGAGGACATACCATTACAATTTTGGCATACCACGGAATGTATAATTACACCATTTCGGTAGCCCAGCGTCCTGCTAGGTTAATGGAGCTCTTAAACGTTCAGGCCCAAAGACAAGACCCGTAGACTAACGATGACAAAACATCACATTGCGGTACATACAAATTCTGCCCATAGGCCGTAATGATAAAAAAAAAATTGTGTACACACCCAAAACTACAAAAAATTCTCTGTAATTCATAAATATGTATACCAAATTGCAAGTCAATAGCGTGACTTTTACGGCCACTATCACGCTACATGCAAATTCTTCCCATAGGCCTTAATGATTAAAAAAAACTTTGAGGTGTGCCTGTACACGAACTACAAACGGAATGCACACCCAAAACTATACAGCTAGTTTCGTGGGGATCATGAACATGTCTACCAAATTTGAAGTCAACAGCGTGATTTTTGCGGCCGCTATCGCACGACAGACAGATAGACGGACAGACGGATCCCAAAACCTTTTTGAGTCTCAGCAGAGGGCCTCCACTGACGTTTCGGCAAAAATCGGAAGTCAATAGCTTGATTTTTGCGGTGACTATTGGGGTACATACAGATTCTTCCCCTAAGCCGTAATGATAAGAAACATTTTGGCGTATCCCTGTACACGAAAGACAAATGGAATACACACCTAACACTATACAGCTTTTTCTGTTGAGCTCATGAACATGTATAACAAATTTCCAGTGATAAGTGTGATTTCTGGGGCTGCTATCGTGGTACATATAAATTCTTTCCATAGGCCGTAATGATAAGAAAAACTTTGGCGTGTCCCTGTACACAAACTACAAATGGAATGCACATCCAAAACTAAACACCAGTTAATTTCGTAGGGATCATGAACATGTGTACCAAATTTCAAGTCAATAGCGGGAATTTTCCGGCGACAAACACAGACAAACACACAGACGGGACCCAAAACCGTTTTGAGTCTCAACAGAGGGCCTCCACTGACGTTTCGATAACAAGAATTAATGTGGTTTAACTCCATAAATGCTATTGAATTATTTATATCATTTTTATTTAAAAAGCGAAAATACCGCAGACCTTAAACTAGCCCAGTTAATTTTTTTTAACATATCACTGAGAGACAAAAATGATTTTTTTTTTTTTTTTGTTTGTTTAATTTCAGCAAGTACACCGAATATCTGCACTTCGCATCGAATACTCCATGCATTTACCTTCATATTTCATTGGGCCATTTTCTCTTATATACTCCCAGATGATTTTTTCCGTCTCCAAGGTAATTCTCTCAGTATTTTAAACTCTTGCTAGTATGCAATTTTTCCTGTCTTTGCAAATCTTACTTTAGAGCGTGTGAGTCTTCTAATACACAGCAATTTTTTTGTACAACTTTGGAGCCATTTGTAATTTTGGTCAATTTTGTTGGCTCAATTCGCCTGAATGCCCAGTCTAATATGAGTAGGGAGTACGAACAATTTTTTTTTCTGGCTAGTCATAAAAAGTTGCTTGTACGAGCAATTTCTCCTAAAATAATGAACCAATGGGAAGAAAGCTCGAATTACCTGCTGGGAACAGACGGGGGCCGAAGAAGACGTTCATTGTTTGAATAAAGACATTCGTTGTTCCCTTCCTTCTACGAGGAAAACTTCTCGTAGACCCTGGAAAAGAGCGATTAATAGGTGCTCCTTCACACGCACTTTACACCATGCAACCTAAATTTTTGGACGATCTTTGACTCGATTTTGCAGCTCTTTTTCGAATTACAGCTTCCAGAAATTGGAACGAAAAGCAGCTCAAATGAAAGTTATGTGAAAAATTGCCTCGTGTAATAATGTCTGTACACGAGTAACCAAAATGTAACTAAATTGTACTTTGGTTACATTTTCACTTATGCATCTTCTAAAGTCTTCATAACTTTATCCTTCTTTATTTAATAGTACTACTCTACATCGATTTCTCGTAACCAACCAAATACTTGTTCCCTTTTTTTGAAATTACGATTTAGAAGCTTACTTAATACGTAAAATATTAGTCTCTAATTACTTAAATATAAACATCAATAGATGAGCAATAACTAAAATCTACTTGTTGGTGAATTAATTGAAGATAACACTTCATTGCCTGTCTAAAAATTCATGCTTATTGGCTGGATTCAAGTGATTGAATCCAACTTCATGTTAACTTCAAATTTTAGTGCTTTCTTGTTAGGTTTATTTAGTTATAACACTAGATAGAATATAGATAAATAAACAAACTTTATTTCATTACATTTTAATTAAATCATACTTTCACTGACATATAATTGCATGGCGCTACTTAAAAAAAAAAAAAAAAAAAATGTTATGAACCAACAAACCTAAAAAATACACTTTTCCCGAAAAGTTTTTCCATAAATATGACAAAAAAGTGTACATTGAAAAGAACACCTAAAAAGACGTTTTTGTTGACAGTTTGAAGAAAAACGCCAGACATGTTTTAGAGGTACGTATTTTCGGTCTTACTTCTGATTTTTAACTAAATCTTGTAAAACTTATTTACATGCATCGCACACCAACTAATACATACGAAAGGACATTTTAAAGAAAGTGTATATAGTCCTATACAGCCACTGATATCCATAAAGCATCTCCTATGATCAATAAAAGGTATAAAATATATAAATAATGTCTATTAAAAGTCCTAGCTATCCTGCACTAATTAAAGATATCTATTAGATGTTTAAATACAGACGAAATTTAGACGTGCCTTTTTCGATGTCTAAAAGATGTAACATGTTAGATCAATACAAGATTTATATATTTTTATATCCCTTAGATATAACAAGCCCAACTATTGGATATTTGGATATTTATTGGATATGTAAGCATCTAATGGATGTAAAAACGAGTGACATTTGTCGAGCTAATAGATATCTGTAGGATATTTATAGGAGGTTAATGGATCTTTTTTTAACCTTTATATACTTTTATAGATGTCTTATAGATGTAAGTGGCTGTGTGGGGCTAAGTTTTTAAGGAAATAGCTACTGTCGTATTTGACAAAATAATTTCTCAGGCTATGTTTTGGCGGACATAATCAAGACGCCAATCAATTTTCCTATAGTAATCAGCTAATACATACGAACATCTTGAAGGTGATTATATAACAAATTTGAACAAAAATGTTAGCTGGGTTTTCGAGTTATTGACTTTCATCAAGCTTTCCTTGTCCGGCTTCCACTTATCCAGTTTTTACTAATACAGTGTGGTTACTGGCAACATTTATCCCTGATTCTTCCACCAATATTTTTCTTTCAGAATTTTTAATAGTAAGTTAGCACGATTAATTAATTAGAAAACTATCATATACAATCTGTAACAAAAGTGTCCGAACACTAGGAAAAATTCCTATGTAAAAAAATTACACTTCATACGGTTTTGTTAAATAAATCCTTCTCGAATCATGTTCTTACACTGACTAAGAATAGGATTCGACAAGGATTTATTTAACAAAACCGTATGAAGTGTACTTTTTTTACATAGGAATTTTTTCTAGTGTTCGGACACTTTTGTTACCGACTGTACATATACTGGTGATAGAATAAGGAAAAAGAACGGATCTGTAACCATCCTGTAATACTTGGAATGTTCATCTGTATACTAGACTTGTGTTAAGTATAAAGTTCGGTCACTCATTTTTTTTTCATTATGGAAGAGCGATAGCAATAATGTGCCCTTCTCCCCCCCCCCCCTGCAGCTATACACAAGTGTGCACTTTTACACACATATATTGTTTAAACCCGAGATTCAAAATTTTGACCGAATACAATACTTTCATAGAAGTAAAAAATATTAATTTAAAAATATAATGCTAAATTTGAAGACTATTTAAAGTTACATTTCATGGAATATTTTTTCATTTTCATAAACAAAAATTTTGTCAAACATAACTTATAATGTCAACTTTCATTAAAATTACCATTTGATATCAATTAGGTATGTTTTACAATAAACATAATCTTTTTTTTTTTTTTTTTTCATTTTCATTTAGCGTGACATTATGATATCAAAACATATTAATGATGTATTAATGATCTTTATAATAATTTAGTTCCTTGGAATGTTGTTCAGTTGAAAAATTAAATAGATAGATCATTATGTCTTATTTTCCCTTCTCTTTTTTTCTTTTCATCGACTTTATTAACAAAATTCAATGACATTTTTCTCTTCGTTCTCTTCATTATATACTGATTAATCTAAAACAAACACAAAAACATCAAAGTAATATTTTAATTATCTATCTTTATGAAAGCATGTCTTTCATCAATTATTAAATTATAAACATTCCAAGGAAATGTTAATAATGTTTCTTTGAAAAGTATTACTGAAAAGCATTAAACCATTAAAAGACTATTAATTTTTGCTTCAGGCTACATTGAAATATAAAAGTTAAACAGTCTTTTGTTTAATTTGTATCTAGGTTGGGTGCTGTGAAATGCCAAGATGAAAGTAATAGTTTTTGCAAAATTAATGTACATTGAATTTTATTATACATAATGTTATTGAATATGCTAATGAAGTATGTGTTTAATGTGTAATTTTTATTATTTGAATAAATCCTTTGATGTAGAAACTGCTTTACTTATTCTATAAAAGTTTTCATATGAAAGGAATGGGTAATATTTTATAAAATATTAAAATAAAATACTAGTTTTTAATATATATTTCATAATGATAGATTAAAAATATATTATTTAATATAAACACAAATAAAAGGTTTTTGTAATATGGAATAAAGAGCGTTTATAAATTACTGCTACTACTACTACTACTACTAATAATAATAATAATAATAATAATAATAATAATAATAAACAGAGTAGTGAATAACGTTACTCGATATGCTAATGTAAATAAAATATGTTTCATTATTTAAACTTTAGTCTATGAATATTCCTCCAATGTAGAACTAGTGCGACGTAAAACCCAACCATCCATCCAATGTACAACATAATGTATATTTTACATAAACAATATATATTTGTGCGATCTACATGAAATTATTCCTGGAAGTTTTTTATGTAACCTCTTGAAAATTTACTTGAACTTTTTTTTTTTTTTTTATCACGCTTTCATTAGCTTTTACCTGTATGTATGTTTGTAACCACTCTGGGAGCAAACAAAAAATCTATATTGTAAAAAAAGACTTTCCCTACGTGAACGCTGTGGCTGTGAGGTAAAGCTCTGGGCTACGAATCTAAAGGTCCAACGTTCGAGCACAGTCAGAGGAGATTTTTTTAAGAATGGTTTTTGTTTAATTCCAAATTATTTTATTAAAAATTTAAAAGTATGTAAATATTGTGGTGTGCCACTCACACGATTTTCTCTTACACTTCATTTTAATACTACAAAGAAAAATATTTTGTACATTTAACTTCACATTTCAACAAAAAGCGTGTTCTTTAATTTTTTAAAAGTACAATTTTATTTCCCCTTCCTTTCTTTTTTTTCTTTTTTCTTTTGAAATGAAGTCAATTTTTAGATTTAATATATTCTCATGAACATACGCAATCTTACCTGGCAGTATTTCTGAAACTTTACTTTTGTTTTACTATATTGTCTGCCTATCGTCAAAAGCATTTTTTTTTTTAATGTTTTAATGGTAAAATATTATGTAATTTTTTTTTTTTTTTTAAATAGTGGTGACTATATCATAAACTGACCGTAAAAGTTTAGAAACGTTGCGTGGTATGTATCACATTTTCAATGTGATTTAATTTTGTTTTTAATTAATGTTTGTGAATTAAAATGTATCTGACTCCGTCAAAAAAAGTGACACAGTTCAAAAAAGAAATTTTTGAGAAAAATGCATTTAAAGATAACAAAATAAGAAGACACAAAAAGAATATAATAAGAATACAAAAAAAAAAAAAAAAAAAAAAGAAAAGAAAAAGAAAAATCTGACGCAAACATTTCTCACGTGGAGAAATTGTGAGGTAGCCATATGACTCTTTTCGTAAATGTTGGGGCACTTGGTACACATTTTTCAACGACAAAAACTTTAAACTGCCATTTTTTTTTTTTTTTTTTTTTTTTTTTTTTTTACGTTTGTATCATCTTTCTCGCAAGAGAATTTTTTTATGTCTTTAATCGGTCTGTTTGTCCCGTCTTACATATTCCTGAATCTTAAAAACTAAGAAAATAAAACTAAAATCTTAAATATGCATAAAACTAGTATGTTGTGGCCACCACAAGACTTTCTTCTATAATTACCTATACATATTCAATCAGTAACAATATTAAAAAAAAAAAAAAAAAAAGTACGATTTTTTTTCTTTTTTTTGTTGTTGTTGTTGTTAAAAGTAAAAAAAATCGATAACTTTGTTTTAAATTATCACAGATTTATAGTTCAACCATTCGTTTTATAGGTAATGACGAGACCTTTCGAAAGATACCCATCTTGAAAATTTATCCCCCCCGGGGGGGTACTTCCCCCCCAGGGGGTGAAGCAATGCCCCCCCATGCAGAAAATTTTTTTTCTAGTTACATACTACTATTATCAATAATTCATATTAATTTTACAATCACAAGTTTAAAACAACTCTAATTATGCACATTTATACGAATTTTTGTCCTATGATGCCATGTTAAAAATTTAGATAAAATGCTATCACAGCGCCACCTGTTGAGCTATTGATCCCCAAACATAATCAGCACCAGTTGATATCTCGGACAAAGTAAATACCAAGTTTGGTTAAATTTCGTTAAAAAAAAAAAAAAAAAAATGCGATTTTTTTTTCTAAGTTTTGTTTTGTTAAAACTAAAAAAAATCGATAACTTTGGTTTAAATTATCACAGATTTATCGTTCAGCCATTCGTTTTAAAGGTATTGACGAGATCTTTCTAAAGATACCCATCTTGAAACTTTGCCCCCCCGGTGGGGGGGGGAACCGATGCCCCCACATGCACAAATATTTTTTCCTACTTAACTACTACTATTATCAACCTGATCTTTCGAAAGATACCCATTGTGAAAATTTACCCCCCCTGGGGGGGTATTTCCCCCCTAGGGAGGGAAACGATGCCCCCCCCCATGCAGAAATTTTTTTTCCTAGTTACGTACTACTATTATCAATAATTCATATTAATTTTACAATCACAAGTTTAAAACAACTCTAATTATGCACATTTATACGAATTTTTGTCCTATGCTGCCATGTTAAAAATTTAGATAAAATGCTATCACAGCGCCACCTGTTGAGCTATTGATCCCCAAACATAATCAGCACCAGTTTATGTCGGGGACCAACTAAATACCAAGTTTGGTTAAATTTCGTTAAAAAAAATAAAATAAATAAAAAAAAAAAAAAAAAAACTTGCGATTTTTTTCTAAGTTTTGTTTTGTTAAATGTAAAAAAAAAAAATCGATAACTTTGGTTTAAGTTATCACAGATTTATGGTTCAACCATTCTTTTTAAAGGTATTGACGAGACCTTTCGAAAGATACCCATCTTGAAACTTTGCCCCCCCCCCCCCCGGGTGGGAACTCCCCCCCCAGGGGGTGGAACCGATGCCCCCACATGCACAAAAATTTTTTCCCAGTTAACTATTACTATTATCAACGTGACCTTGCGAAAGATACCCATCTGGAAAATTTACTTCCCCGGGGAGGTACTTCCCCCCCCAGGGGGGGGAACCGATGCCCCCACATGCACAAAATTTTTTTCCTAGCTAACTACTACTATTATCAATAATTCATATTAATTTTACAATCACAAGTGTAAAATAACTCTCTTTATGCCCATTTATACGGAATTTTGTCCTATGCTGCCATGTTAAAAATTTGCATAAAATGCGATCACAACGCCACCTATTGAGCGATTGATCCCAAAATCTAATCAGCACCAGTTTATGTTAGGGTGCAACTAATTACCAAGTTTGGTTAAATTTCATTCATTGGTTCGTGAGATACAGCGTCCACAAAAAAAATGAGACAGACTGACAGACAGACATTTTCTAAAAACTATTAATTCGTGTTCTCCACATCCCAAAACATGTAAATCCATCAAAAAGTGGACTCCAATACTTTCTCTATATTACATATAGAAGAAAGTAAAAATCTTTATATACATATGAAAGGCAATGTTTGTGTGTCTGTGTGTCTGTGTGTGGACAGCGTAGCGCAAAGACGGTAGTTCGGACAGTCCCGTGTTTCGACATGAAGGTGCCTTCCTAGGGGTCCTTGTGCACCTCGAAGCCCGATTTTAAAATTTTTGATTTGTTTTCTTTTAATTAATTAAAATATGAAAATATTAACTTCATAATAGCTGTAAATATAGCCATTAAAATTTTATCCTTAATTTAATTGTTGCCAAAAAAAAAATTACGAGTTCATTTCATATTTTTTTCTTTTCTTTTTTTTTTTTTTTTTTCTTTCGATGGGAAAATAAATACGTTTACTTAAACGTGAACAATAAAAACAATTAAAAAAAATGAATAAATTATCCGCGTTTGTAATGATCGATAGATGGCGCTCTCTGAACACTGCAGTTGTTAGTAAATATAACAGCCACGTGTAATTATTATTCTTTCTCCGCCATTTCATCATGGAAAGTCGATTGCATAATATGAGGATATGCAGTGGTGTGATAATTTCACCTTAGCCCACCAGAGGGCGAGCATTTCATTACAATCGCGGATAGTATGCATGCAGATTTTTACTGTCAAGTTAAGTTGTTATTAAAAAAGAAAAAAAAAACTGCTTATGACGTCACATTTGACTGTTTCTTTACTACAATAAACTCTATGAACTATAAATTTATTTTATCAGTTTTATTTATAGATCCTTCTGGGCGATTTTTAAATTTTGGCGTTGAAATAAACCAAATGTTTTTCGCCAAGAAGTTTAATTTAGGAACAGCCATTGTAATGCATCTTAATTTAGCAATAGCCATTTAAAGAAATTAAACCAAAATAGTAGTCAAATAAATGAACTATTTTTGTTTGAATAGAAAATTTTATATGGGAAAAAACATGTAGTTTTAAAAATAGAAAATTTATTTCAAGCACTATTTTAAGCCCAAAAACCATTAAAAAATATAAACAGAATATGAAGAATTCTTACAAATTTACGAAAAGTGTTCGATAAATGTATCAGCAAAATAGGGTTCCCACTTTCATACAAGAAATTATATTAAAGAAAGAAAAAAATCATCACTACTATGGTGACAAAAACTGAAAAGCCGCCAAGGGAGAGATTTAATAAAGTTGTGTAGCACGGTAATGTTTACATATTTATTATTATTACTTTTATATATATATACCAATCACTACACTAATTTATAATACAAATATACAGGCTGGTGTGCGTGACTGTACTTGCACGCTGTCCAGCAGTAATATTTGATTAATTTAAATTAATATTTAAATAAATAAAAATAAGAATACGTTTAATGGGAAAATATATATATATAACCATAAAAATATTAGTTGTTTAAAATGCGGCAGAAATAGTGCTCATAGCATATTGTTATAAGGGATTAATTCTTTGTCCCGGATCATTAGCACCGTTGCAATGAAAGCAGTTTTATAGGAGAGGTGAAAATAAAAGGGCAATTCATTCATTGACTTTCAGTAGGATCAACCTTGGCGACAAACTTGGTGAGTGGGCGACCGAATTTGGTGATAGGGCAACCAAATTTGATGAAAAATGGTACTTTAGAATTCTTCAAGTTTCGAAGATCTCCGACACACGGAAGCACAGATCTCGAACTTTCCATGGGATTCTCGATGGAATCACTGCAGAAGTTATAAATAGGAGTGAGTTGATTTATTCGAGAGAGCATGCATTCACTGCGAATCAGGGTTATTCAGAGACTTATTCTGTGTGATTGCACTTTAAGGATTGAGCTCTAAGCGACTGAACATTTTTCTTGAGCTTGCGAAGATTTATGCTTCGGAGTATTTGATGTTATTTGCTTTACTCCTGTGGAACAAATGACTGTTTTTCAGAATGTTCCAGAACATTCATCTAATAGTGTCTTTTGATATATAAGTAACAGTTTCAACTGTTTCCAGAATAGTCGAAGAATAAGCTTCACTATTGGACTGTTTTCGAGAATATTCGTTTTAATAATAGTTTTGTTGTATAGATTCGAGAAGCTAATATATATATATATATATATATATATATATATACATATATATATATATATATAGTTAATATCACTGAGGAGATCCCATACTAAAGCTGTAGCGTTAATAGTCGCCAATGGAAATATATTTATTTAAACGTTTGAATTATTCAATTAAAAAGAAATCATTTTAATGTAGTGACTAGCGAAGCGGGCAAAACCTGTTAGTATTAAATAAAATAACTTAAAAAATAAATAAAATAAATAAAAAAATAAACATCCATATGTTTTAGAAAAGTGAACAAAAAATATCTTTTTCTCTCAACAATGAAATCTGCCCCCATCTGTAATTATTAGTATATAGACTAAGATTTTCCATACTCTATTTTTCAAAACATTTTTGACATACCAGTATCCAGGAAGAGCGAAACTTAATATTTAATTTATTGTTCTTAATTTTCTTTAGCTTCAGAAACAAAAGTTGTAAATTTTGACACTGCGGAAGTAAGCGTCAAAACTACAAGGAAATTTTGCGATACGTAATATTTATATGCAAAGAATCGCCAAATGTTTTATCTGCCTTTACACGACATAAAAAAGAAAAAGTACATAAATTATCTGTAAAAGTTATTTCGAAAATATTAGTAGAAACAAAATAATTTTTAATAGTACAAATATTTGTTAAGTAAACAGATATATAAATATTGTACGTTATCATGATAATATAATGAAATGTAGAATACATATGCATTGGATTATATATTAAAATGTCTTTAAATTTTTCTTTAAAAATGTAAAAATGCACCAAGATAATTGCTTGTTTAATCCCCCCCCCTTTCCGATTTTACATTATTCTTGTTTAAATGTATATTACGAACAAGTTTAGATATAAATTTGTGAATTTAATGATAAATTAAGTATATATATGCTTGAATACAGAAGTTTCCAGGAAATTTCAGCACTGTATTAAAAAAAAAAAAATGGTCAAACATCTGGCAATTTAACTACTAATCTTTAGCATTTTTTTTTTTTTTAAATGAAAGTCTGTATTCTTTTATAGTTTATTTGACGTCTAATTATATTTTTTTAATCTTTATTTATCATAAATTAAACTTTTGCACCGAAGTTTCTATTATAAAGTGAATTGACTGCATAATTTTTTCCTGTCATTCGTTGTCACATTTTACATTGAAAGTATTGTACCGATCACCGTTATTTTTGACGGATAGTTTTTATCAAACTCAAAATTGCGTTTTAAAGTATCTTTCTTCTTCATTCTTCGTAAATACATTTGAACAGGATTACTCTAAAAATAAAGTGGTGTGGGAAAAGGGCGGTACTAACAAATCTCCAGATTAGAGTGGGAGCTCTGCACTTTTGGTGAAGATTTTGCACTCTAGCACATTATTTACAAATATTTTTTTCTTTATTTAATTTTCAGAAAATTATTTTAAACAATTAAAATAGGGGTGCAAAAACTGCGTCAGAGTGTGAGTAATGTCGGCTGATTTAAAATTTTTAAAAATTCAACACCGATTTTGAATTTTCCAAATTTATTTTCTTGAACAGTTCGATTGTAACATTAAAGGTAAAATTTTATACATTTCTGGTTTCGTAAATTTTGTGTGAAATGGTTTCCATGTTAAATAGCTTCGCTTTACCATAATGATATTCCTTTTTGAAGTACCACTATTTATAGCATCGAATAGCTTAAAGTAACAAGATTTTTATTTTTATTTTTTTTTATTCACATAAGAAAATATTAGATAAAGAAAGGCACATATTCATTTTAATATGTAAAAAAGGCAATGAAAATAGAGAGATCAAAAAATTTTGGTAATTTTGACTCCTCCCCCTCCCATTTCAAAATATTGACCTATGAAAATATTTCAACCTTCGAAAGAAAAATATTTTATTTTATTTTATTTTATTTATTATTTATTATTACTATTATTATTATTATTTTATGAAATATAATATTTGTTAAAATGTTTATATTACTCTTCTTTAAGAAAAAGTTTTATTCTAATATTAAAATTCAAAATTTTATAAATTGTCTCTTACTTACGAAATCTATGAGTTAAATTCCTCTTTTTACTTTCTCTAACCCATAGGAGTCGAGAAAGTATTGTTTTAGGGTCAAATTTTCGAACGTGAATTTTTGTTATATTTACATGTTCTGAGGTCCCCTGAATACGAAAATCATGTTTTCAGTAAATGGTCTGTGTGTCTGTTATCAGCATATCTCAAGAACAAATAGTAGCAGAAATTCCAAACTCGGTATTCCAAATGTGTATCATATAGGGATGCTACAGTAAGCTTTTCGTTGAGATGAAGCAAATGGTGCGTGTACAGGGACACTCAAAAGTATTCAAATACATTACGTCTATGGGGGAAATTGTAGGTAAGTAGAGTTTAACATCTAAAGACTGCACTAAACCAAATGAAACGAATATATATATTTTGTAATAGAGATAGTCAACTTAAAAAAAAAAAAAAAAATTGTGTATATAGGAGACTTGCCCCCCCCCTCTAAATTTTCATGATGGGTATCTTTCAAAAGAGCTCGCCAATACCTTTAAAACGAATGGTTGAACCATCGATCTGCGATAATTTAAAATAAAGTTATCGACTTTTATCATTTTTAAAACACACACACACAATATATACATATATATATATATATATATCTGTAGTGATAAGTATAAAGGATTTACGTCCATATTCTTGATTTTTCAGGAGACGGAAAATAAAGTTTAACTAGCTAAAAACAAATCAGAAGAATGGATTAGGGAAAAGGTATTTCGTTGATTTTTACCCTTTATACCATTCAGTGGTTGTCAACCTTCATTTAATAACGGGAAAAATTGAATTAAATATTTTATACCATACATGAATGGTAAATTTCTAAATTGGTCCTTTTTTTACCAATGGATTTTATCAAAGACTAAATGACATAGAATTAAATCCTTTATACCAATCGATAGAGAATTTTTTTCTGAGTCTGACTATGTACTTAACTCAAAATCGACATTTTTGGACTTAAATCCTCTATACTTATCAGTACTTAGATCTCAAAATAATCATCGATGGTAGTAAACTTTGCACAGATATCTATGACAAACGGCAAGATTTTTGTTTTAATGTCAACTTATTTACACATTTTAATTCATGTCTGCATCTTTCGGTATTTAGAAACATCATCATTAACCATTTATTTCGAATTAATAATTTATGCTCTGCAAAGTTTAAAAACAAGAATATTAATAAACTGATCACAGCCACTGGTAAAATGGGTTTTCCTAAAAACTTTGTATTTTCTATTTTATATCCTTAACCATGTCTCTGTCAGTACAAAAAAAAAAAAAAAAAAAAAAAAGCTGTGTACACTCTTGTGTATATCAACAAAAAAATTATAAAATAATAAAAGACAATAAAAAAGGTGGCGGTTGGGTGGGCAGATGTTTGATTACGGAGGTGGGGTGGTGTTGTAAGGCTGGATGGTTGGGTGGGTTTGTGAAATTAAATTAAAAAAAAAAAAAAAAAAAAAAAAAAGTAGAAGTCTTGTTGCATTTGCTTTGTATTACTATGCAAACTTTCATTTTCCAATAAAATTTCAGATTTTTCCTTTTTGAGTTATCAACTATATTTAATGTTCTTAATTATACTGTTAAACACAATGTGATCAATCGGTGAATTTCATTGTGGCTTCGTGGTTTCATTGTTGTTCATCTGCTTTGAAATTTTGCATTTTTAAATCCATATGGTTCCTGATCTGGTTGTTGCAGGCTGGGGGAGTGTTGCCGGCGTAAAACTAGTGTAACCCCACAGGCAAGTCACAAGACTTGCCGCCTGCCTCCTTCTTCCTATCTTGTGTTTCTTGGGTTGTTTTTTCATTAATTTTGATAAGTTTATGGTTTTAAGTTAAGATTTGTTGTTTTATTTTATTGATTCGTTTGTTTTGCAGACTGTTAATTAATAGATCTGGTTTCTTTACATTAATGTATTTCATCCACTGATGATTTTTTTTTTTTTTTTTTTTAATCTTATTGGTCATTGGTGTTTCAGTGATCTTGTATCTGTTGCTTGGCTTCTACTATGCTTAATAGATCATCTTTATTATATATATATATATATATACGTATATATATATTAAATGTAATATTGAGAATAAATTCAACTTTTTTCTTTTCTTTTCTTTTTCTTTTTTCTTTTTTTTTTTTTTTTAATTTTTTGTGTTATACTACTTCTCTAATATGGAAATCGTCTGCATTATCATAAAAGATAATTTGTTTAAATAATAATTTTAATAAATTATTTTTTAAAAACATAATTATTTTTTAATAACGGAATTAAATTCTATATACATGTAGGTGCATTAATGAAAGGGGGGGGGATGAGGGAGGCGGTTGCCCACCTCACACAGAACTAATTATCATATAAATCTCTTCCGAAGTCTAATTTGAATTAATTCATAAATATTGAAGGAATTGGTAGAATTGCACGCGGTTTGCGAAATGGTTATGCTTGTGAAAGAGATTTTTTTATTAATTTTTTTCTTTTTTGTAAACAATATATTATTAATATTTTCGTTTATAGAGGGCGCTGTACGTGAGTTTTTCATGAAAATGTGTGAATTCCATGAAAAACTGTATTTATTTTTGTGAGGTTGAGACGTCAGAACGTCACCACAGTTGTTTTAATTAAGCTGGATCCAGCAAAGTAGCCAGTGGGGACGGTTAAAATCGCTTTGTCGCCAGTGACTCGGCGAAAGTTGAGGTCGAGTTAGTTTTGTGTCGGCAGGGTGCTGCAATGAAAGACTTAGATTTTGAATGTTAGATAAATTAGAAGTGATTTTAAAAGGACGGATTGAAATGAAGAGAGAGGAGGGTGTAGAAAGAAGTATAAAATGGCGATGGTTTTAGTAGATGGGTGTGGATGTTGGAGGATCTTATAGTGGATGTTGGAGGATATTATAGTGGATGTTGGAGGATATGGTAGTGGATGTCGGAGCGTATTATAGTGTGGATATTGGAGTATTATAGTGAATTGCTTATTGTAACTGCATTTCACGAAATTCGAAATCCCCCCCCCCCTTCTCGGAGTCGGAGGGCAATAAACATGTGTAAAAAAATGTTTTTCCGTTTGAATTCGCTTTGAATTATCTTAGAATGGCGAATTTTTGCGTGTGGATATTGATTAAGTGTACGCATTATGTACATTAGTGGGATTTTGCAAAACTTCGAACTCACCCGCTGAGGGTTGGGGAAGTAAGAAGTGGGTAAGTTGTGCCGAAGACAGTGGGGACCCAGACTCCTCACATTGGGAGCGAGAAAACCTCTACCAATCACAGCGAGAACTTAGGTTATTAATAAAGATATAGCATTTTGACAACTCATTTAAGTTTAATGTCCAGCGAAGCGGGCAAAGCCTGCTAGTACAATATAAATTGCTAATGAAATTCTCTTTTACAGTTTAACATCGTTTTTTTTCTCATACTATTGTCACATTCAAAATGTGCTAAACAGTAATATTATAAAACTATTCTAATTATAATTTAGATAGTATCATATTATGGCAGTTTCTTCTGAATGTATTTGAATTTTCCTACCTCCATTGATTCTTATCGCTAGAGTTTAACATCAAATACTCCGAAGCATAAATCTTCGCAAGCTCAAGAAAAATGTTCATTCGCTTAGAGCTCAATCCTTAAAGTGCAATCACACAGAATAAGTCTCTGAATAACCCTGATTCGCAGTGAATGCATGCTCTCTCGAATAAATCAACTCACTCCTATTTATAACTTCTGCAGTGATTCCATCTAGAATCCCATGGAAAGCTCGAGATCTTTGCTTCCGTGTGTCGGAGATCTTCGAAACTTGAAGAATTCTAAAGTACCATTTTTTCATCAAATTTGGTTGCCCTATCACCAAATTCGGTCGCCCACTCACCAAGTTTGTCGCCAAGGTTGATCCTACTGAAAGTCAATGAATGAATTGCCCTTTTATTTTCACCTCTCCTATAAAACTGCTTTCATTGCAACGGTGCTAATGATCCGGGACAAAGAATTAATCCCTTATAACAATATGCTATGAGCACTATTTCTGCCGCATTTTAAACAACTAATATTTTTATGGTTATATATATATTTTTTTTCCATTAAACGTATTCTTATTTTTATTTATTTAAATATTAATTTAAATTAATCAAATATTACTGCTGGACAGCGTGCAAGTACAGTCACGCACACCAGCCTGTATATTTGTATTATAAATTAGTGTAGTGATTGGTATATATATATAAAAGTAATAATAATAAATATGTAAACATTACCGTGCTACACAACTTTATTAAATCTCTCCCTTGGCGGCTTTTCAGTTTTTGTCACCATAGTAGTGATGATTTTTTTTCTTTCTTTAAAATAATTTCTTGTATGAAAGTGGGAACCCTATTTTGCTGATACATTTATCGAACACTTTTCGTAAATTTGTAAGAATTCTTCATATTCTGTTTATATTTTTTAATGGTTTTTGGGCTTAAAATAGTGCTTGAAATAAATTTTCTATTTTTAAAACTACATGTTTTTTCCCATATAAAATTATCTATTCAAACAAAAATAGTTCATTTATTTGACTACTATTTTGGTTTAATTTCTTTAAATGGCTATTGCTAAATTAAGATGCATTACAACGGCTGTTCCTAAATTAAACTTCTTGGCGAAAAACATTTGGTTTATTTCAACGCCAAAATTTAAAAATCGCCCAGAAGGATCTATAAATAAAACTGATAAAATAAATTTATAGTTCATAGAGTTTATTGTAGTAAAGAAACAGTCAAATGTGACGTCATAAGCAGTTTTTTTTTCCTTTTTTAATAACAACTTAACTTGACAGTAAAAATCTGCATGCATACTATAATTTATTCATTTTTTTTAATTGTTTTTATTGTTCACGTTTAAGTAAACGTATTTATTTTCCCATCGAAAGAAAAAAAAAAAAAAAAAAAAAGAAAAAAATATGAAATGAACTCGTAATTTTTTTTGGCAACAATTAAATTAAGGATAAAACTTTAATGGCTATATTTACAGCTATTATGAAGTTAATATTTTCATATTTTAATTAATTAAAAGAAAACAAATCAAAAATTTTAAAATCGGGCTTCGAGGTGCACAAGGACCCCTAGGAAGGCACCTTCATGTCGAAACACGGGACTGTCCGAACTACCGTCTTTGCGCTACGCTGTCCACACACAGACACACAGACACACAAACATTGCCTTTCATATGTATATAAAGATTTTTACTTTCTTCTATATGTAATATAGAGAAAGTATTGGAGTCCACTTTTTGATGGATTTACATGTTTTGGGATGTGGAGAACACGAATTAATAGTTTTTAGAAAATGTCTGTCTGTCTGTCTGTCTCATTTTTTTTGTGGACGCTGTATCTCACGAACCAATGAATGAAATTTAACCAAACTTGGTAATTAGTTGCACCCTAACATAAACTGGTGCTGATTAGATTTTGGGATCAATCGCTCAATAGGTGGCGTTGTGATCGCATTTTATGCAAATTTTTAACATGGCAGCATAGGACAAAATTCCGTATAAATGGGCATAAAGAGAGTTATTTTACACTTGTGATTGTAAAATTAATATGAATTATTGATAATAGTAGTAGTTAGCTAGGAAAAAAATTTTGTGCATGTGGGGGCATCGGTTCCCCCCCCTGGGGGGGGGGGAAGTACATCCCCGGGGAAGTAAATTTTCCAGATGGGTATCTTTCGAAAGGTCTCGTTGATAATAGTAATAGTTAACTGGGAAAAAATTTTTGTGCATGTGGGGGCATCGGTTCCACCCCCTGGGGGGGGGGAGTTCCCACCCGGGGGGGGGGGCAAAGTTTCAAGATGGGTATCTTTCGAAAGGTCTCGTCAATACCTTTAAAAAGAATGGTTGAACCATAAATCTGTGATAACTTAAACCAAAGTTATCGATTTTTTTTTTTTACATTTAACAAAACAAAACTTAGAAAAAAATCGCAAGTTTTTTTTTTATTTTTATTTTCATTTATTTTTATTTTTTTTAACGAAATTTAACCAAACTTGGTATTTAGTTGGTCCCCGACATAAACTGGTGCTGATTATGTTTGGGGATCAATAGCTCAACAGGTGGCGCTGTGATAGCATTTTATCTAAATTTTTAACATGGCAGCATAGGACAAAAATTCGTATAAATGTGCATAATTAGAGTTGTTTTAAACTTGTGATTGTAAAATTAATATGAATTATTGATAATAGTAGTATGTAACTAGGAAAAAAATTTTCTGCATGGGGGGGCATCGCTTCCCTCCCTAGGGGGGAAATACCCCCCCAGGGGGGGGTAAATTTTCACAATGGGTATCTTTCGAAAGATCAGGTTGATAATAGTAGTAGTTAAGTAGGAAAAAATTTTTGTGCATGTGGGGGCATCGGTTCCCCCCCCACCGGGGGGGCAAAGTTTCAAGATGGGTATCTTTAGAAAGATCTCGTCAATACCTTTAAAACGAATGGCTGAACGATAAATCTGTGATAATTTAAACCAAAGTTATCGATTTTTTTTAGTTTTAACAAAACAAAACTTAGAAAAAAAAATCGCATTTTTTTTTTTTTTTTTTTTTTTTTAACGAAATTTAACCAAACTTGGTATTTACTTTGTCCGAGATATCAACTGGTGCTGATTATGTTTGGGGATCAATAGCTCAACAGGTGGCGCTGTGATAGCATTTTATCTAAATTTTTAACATGGCATCATAGGACAAAAATTCGTATAAATGTGCATAATTAGAGTTGTTTTAAACTTGTGATTGTAAAATTAATATGAATTATTGATAATAGTAGTATGTAACTAGAAAAAAAATTTCTGCATGGGGGGGCATTGCTTCACCCCCTGGGGGGGAAGTACCCCCCCGGGGGGGATAAATTTTCAAGATGGGTATCTTTCGAAAGGTCTCGTCAATGCCTTTAAAAGGAATGGTTGAACTATAAATCTGTGATAATTTAAAACAAAGTTATCGATTTTTTTTACTTTTAACAACAACAACAACAACAAAAAAAAAAAAATCGTACTTTTTTTTTTTTTTTTTTTTTTTTTTTTTTTTTAAATATTGTTACTGATTGAATATGTATAGGTAATTATAGAAGAAAGTCTTGTGGTGGCCGCAACATACTAGTTTTATGCATATTTAAGATTTTAGTTTTATTTTCTTAGTTTTTAAGATTCAGGAATATGTAAGACGGGACAAACAGACCGATTAAAGACATAAAAAAATTCTCTTGCGAGAAAGATGATACAAACGTAAAAAAAAAAAAAAAAAAAAAAATGGCAGTTTAAAGTTTTTGTCGTTGAAAAATGTATACCAAGTGCCCCAACATTTACGAAAAGAGTCATATGGCTACCTCACAATTTCTCCACGTGAGAAATGTTTGCGTCAGATTTTTCTTTTTCTTTTTTTTTTTTTTTTTTTTTTGTATTCTTATTATATTCTTTTTTGTCTTCTTATTTTGTTATCTTTAAATGCATTTTTCTCAAAAATTTCTTTTTTGAACTGTGTCACTTTTCTTGACGGAGTCAGATACATTTTAATTCACAAACATTAATTAAAAACAAAATTAAATCACATTGAAAATGAGATACATACCACGCAACGTTTCTAAACTTTTACGGTCAGTTTATGATATAGTCACCACTATTTAAAAAAAAAAAAAAAATTACATAATATTTTACCATTAAAACATTAAAAAAAAAAATGCTTTTGACGATAGGCAGACAATATAGTAAAACAAAAGTAAAGTTTCAGAAATACTGCCAGGTCAGATTGCGTATGTTCATGAGAATATATTAAATCTAAAAATTGACTTCATTTCAAAAGAAAAAAGAAAAAAAAGAAAGGAAGGGGAAATAAAATTGTACTTTT
The DNA here is from genome assembly GCA_963930645.1 of Salticus scenicus. Taxonomy (NCBI): domain Eukaryota; kingdom Metazoa; phylum Arthropoda; class Arachnida; order Araneae; family Salticidae; genus Salticus; species Salticus scenicus. Next base: position 210,867,887 of record OZ005658.1, on the reverse strand, counting down.
AAAAAATTAAAGAACACGCTTTTTGTTGAAATGTGAAGTTAAAAGTACAAAATATTTTTCTTTATAGTATTAAAATGAAGTGTAAGAGAAAATCGTGTGAGTGGCACACCACAATATTTACATACTTTTAAATTTTTAATAAAATAATTTAGAATTAAACAAAAACCATTCTTAAAAAAATCTCCTCTGACTGTGCTCGAACGTTGGACCTTTAGATTCGTAGCCCAGAGCTTTACCTCACAGCCACAGCGTTCACGTAGGGAAAGTCTTTTTTTACAATATAGATTTTTTGTTTGCTCCCAGAGTGGTTACAAACATACATACAGGTAAAGCTAATGAAAGCGTGTTAAAAAAAAAAAAAAAAAAAAAAAAAAAGTTCAAGTAAATTTTCAAGAGGTTACATAAAAAACTTCCAGGAATAATTTCATGTAGATCGCACAAATATATATTGTTTATGTAAAATATACATTATGTTGTACATTGGATGGATGGTTGGGTTTTACGTCGCACTAGTTCTACATTGGAAGAATATTCATAGACTAAAGTTTAAATAATGAAACATATTTTATTTACATTAGAATATCGAGTAACGTTATTCACTACTCTGTTTATTATTATTATTATTATTATTATTATTATTATTATTATTATTAGTAGTAGTAGTAGTAGTAGTAGTAGTAGTAGTAGTAATTTATAAACGCTCTTTATTCCATATTACAAAAACCTTTTATTTGTGTTTATATTAAATAATATATTTTTAATCTATCATTATGAAATATATATTAAAAACTAGTATTTTATTTTAATATTTTATAAAATATTACCCATTCCTTTCATATGAAAACTTTTATAGAATAAGTTAAGCAGTTTCTACATCAAAGGATTTATTCAAATAATAAAAATTACACATTAAACACATACTTCATTAGCATATTCAATAACATTATGTATAATAAAATTCAATGTACATTAATTTTGCAAAAACTATTACTTTCATCTTGGCATTTCACAGCACCCAACCTAGATACAAATTAAACAAAAGACTGTTTAACTTTTATATTTCAATGTAGCCTGAAGCAAAAATTAATAGTCTTTTAATGGTTTAATGCTTTTCAGTAATACTTTTCAAAGAAACATTATTAACATTTCCTTGGAATGTTTATAATTTAATAATTGATGAAAGACATGCTTTCATAAAGATAGATAATTAAAATATTACTTTGATGTTTTTGTGTTTGTTTTAGATTAATCAGTATATAATGAAGAGAACGAAGAGAAAAATGTCATTGAATTTTGTTAATAAAGTCGATGAAAAGAAAAAAAGAGAAGGGAAAATAAGACATAATGATCTATCTATTTAATTTTTCAACTGAACAACATTCCAAGGAACTAAATTATTATAAAGATCATTAATACATCATTAATATGTTTCGATATCATAATGTCACGTTAAATGAAAATGAAAAAAAAAAAAAAAAAAAAAGATTATGTTTATTGTAAAACATACCTAATTGATATCAAATGGTAATTTTAATGAAAGTTGACATTATAAGTTATGTTTGACAAAATTTTTGTTTATGAAAATGAAAAAATATTCCATGAAATGTAACTTTAAATAGTCTTCCAATTTAGCATTATATTTTTAAATTAATATTTTTTACTTCTATGAAAGTATTGTATTCGGTCAAAATTTTGAATCTCGGGTTTAAACAATATATGTGTGTAAAAGTGCACACTTGTGTATAGCTGCAGGGGGGGGGGGGGAGAAGGGCACATTATTGCTATCGCTCTTCCATAATGAAAAAAAAAATGAGTGACCGAACTTTATACTTAACACAAGTCTAGTATACAGATGAACATTCCAAGTATTACAGGATGGTTACAGATCCGTTCTTTTTCCTTATTCTATCACCAGTATATGTACAGTCGGTAACAAAAGTGTCCGAACACTAGAAAAAATTCCTATGTAAAAAAAGTACACTTCATACGGTTTTGTTAAATAAATCCTTGTCGAATCCTATTCTTAGTCAGTGTAAGAACATGATTCGAGAAGGATTTATTTAACAAAACCGTATGAAGTGTAATTTTTTTACATAGGAATTTTTCCTAGTGTTCGGACATTTTTGTTACAGATTGTATATGATAGTTTTCTAATTAATTAATCGTGCTAACTTACTATTAAAAATTCTGAAAGAAAAATATTGGTGGAAGAATCAGGGATAAATGTTGCCAGTAACCACACTGTATTAGTAAAAACTGGATAAGTGGAAGCTGGACAAGGAAAGCTTGATGAAAGTCAATAACTCGAAAACCCAGCTAACATTTTTGTTCAAATTTGTTATATAATCACCTTCAAGATGTTCGTATGTATTAGCTGATTACTATAGGAAAATTGATTGGCGTCTTGATTATGTCCGCCAAACCATAGCCTGAGAAATTATTTTGTCAAATACGACAGTAGCTATTTCCTTAAAACTTAGCCCCACACAGCCACTTACATCTATAAGACATCTATAAAAGTATATAAAGGTTAAAAAAAGATCCATTAAACTCCTATAAATATCCTACAGATATCTATTAGCTCGACAAATGTCACTCGTTTTTACATCCATCAGATGCTTACATATCCAATAAATATCCAAATATCCAATAGTTGGGCTTGTTATATCTAAGGGATATAAAAATATATAAATCTTGTATTGATCTAACATGTTACATCTTTTAGACATCGAAAAAGGCACGTCTAAATTTCGTCTGTATTTAAACATCTAATAGATATCTTTAATTAGTGCAGGATAGCTAGGACTTTTAATAGACATTATTTATATATTTTGTACCTTTTATTGATCATAGGAGATGTTTTATGGATATCAGTGGCTGTATAGGACTATATACACTTTCTTTAAAATGTCCTTTCGTATGTATTAGTTGGTGTGCGATGCATGTAAATAAGTTTTACAAGATTTAGTTAAAAATCAGAAGTAAGACCGAAAATAGGTACCTCTAAAACATTTCTGGCGTTTTTTTTCAAACTGTCAACAAAAACGTCTTTTTAGGTGTTCTTTTCAATGTACACTTTTTTGTCATATTTATGGAAAAACTTTTCGGGAAAAGTGTATTTTTTAGGTTTGTTGGTTCATAACAATTTTTTTTTTTTTTTTTTTTTAAGTAGCGCCATGCAATTATATGTCAGTGAAAGTATGATTTAATTAAAATGTAATGAAATAAAGTTTGTTTATTTATCTATATTCTATCTAGTGTTATAACTAAATAAACCTAACAAGAAAGCACTAAAATTTGAAGTTAACATGAAGTTGGATTCAATCACTTGAATCCAGCCAATAAGCATGAATTTTTAGACAGGCAATGAAGTGTTATCTTCAATTAATTCACCAACAAGTAGATTTTAGTTATTGCTCATCTATTGATGCTTATATTTAATTAATTAGAGACTAATATTTTACGTATTAAGTAAGCTTCTAAATCGTAATTTCAAAAAAAGGGAACAAGTATTTGGTTGGTTACGAGAAATCGATGTAGAGTAGTACTATTAAATAAAGAAGGATAAAGTTATGAAGACTTTAGAAGATGCATAAGTGAAAATGTAACCAAAGTACAATTTAGTTACATTTTGGTTACTCGTGTACAGACATTATTACACGAGGCAATTTTTCACATAACTTTCATTTGAGCTGCTTTTTGTTCCAATTTCTGGAAGCTGTAATTCGAAAAAGAGCTGCAAAATGGAGTCAAAGATCGTCCAAAAAACTAGGTTGCATGGTGTAAAGTGCGTGTGAAGGAGCACCTATTAATCGCTCTTTTCCAGGGTCTACGAGAAGATTTCCTCGTAGAAGGAAGGGAACAACGAATGTCTTTATTCAAACAATGAACGTCTTCTTCGGCCCCCGTCTGTTCCCAGCAGGTAATTCGAGCTTTCTTCCCATTGGTTCATTATTTTAGGAGAAATTGCTCGTACAAACAATTTTTTATGACTAGCCAGAAAAAAAAATTGTTCGTACTCCCTACTCTTATTAGACTGGGCATTCAGGCGAATTGAGCCAACAAAATTGACCAAAATTACAAATGGCTCCAAAGTTGTACAAAAAAATTGCTGTGTATTAGAAGACTCACACGCTCTAAAGTAAGATTTGCAAAGACAGGAAAAATTGCATACTAGCAAGAGTTTAAAATACTGAGAGAATTACCTTGGAGACGGAAAAAATCATCTGGGGGTATATAAGAGAAAATGGCCCAATGAAATATGAAGGTAAATGCATGGAGTATTCGATGCGAAGTGCAGATATTCGGTGTACTTGCTGAAATTAAACAAAAAAAAAAAAAATCATTTTTGTCTCTCAGTGATATGTTAAAAAAAATTAACTGGGCTAGTTTAAGGTCTGCGGTATTTTCGCTTTTTAAATAAAAATGATATAAATAATTCAATAGCATTTATGGAGTTAAACCACATTAATTCTTCTTATCGAAACGTCAGTGGAGGCCCTCTGTTGAGACTCAAAACGGTTTTGGGTCCCGTCTGTGTGTTTGTCTGTGTTTGTCGCCGGAAAATTCCCGCTATTGACTTGAAATTTGGTACACATGTTCATGATCCCTACGAAATTAACTGGTGTTTAGTTTTGGATGTGCATTCCATTTGTAGTTTGTGTACAGGGACACGCCAAAGTTTTTCTTATCATTACGGCCTATGGAAAGAATTTATATGTACCACGATAGCAGCCCCAGAAATCACACTTATCACTGGAAATTTGTTATACATGTTCATGAGCTCAACAGAAAAAGCTGTATAGTGTTAGGTGTGTATTCCATTTGTCTTTCGTGTACAGGGATACGCCAAAATGTTTCTTATCATTACGGCTTAGGGGAAGAATCTGTATGTACCCCAATAGCCACCGCAAAAATCAAGCTATTGACTTCCGATTTTTGCCGAAACGTCAGTGGAGGCCCTCTGTTGAGACTCAAAAAGGTTTTGGGATCCGTCTGTCCGTCTATCTGTCTGTCGTGCGATAGCGGCCGCAAAAATCACGCTGTTGACTTCAAATTTGGTAGACATGTTCATGATCCCCACGAAACTAGCTGTATAGTTTTGGGTGTGCATTCCGTTTGTAGTTCGTGTACAGGCACACCTCAAAGTTTTTTTTAATCATTAAGGCCTATGGGAAGAATTTGCATGTAGCGTGATAGTGGCCGTAAAAGTCACGCTATTGACTTGCAATTTGGTATACATATTTATGAATTACAGAGAATTTTTTGTAGTTTTGGGTGTGTACACAATTTTTTTTTTTTATCATTACGGCCTATGGGCAGAATTTGTATGTACCACAATGTGATGTTTTGTCATCGTTAGTCTACGGGTCTTGTCTTTGGGCCTGAACGTTTAAGAGCTCCATTAACCTAGCAGGACGCTGGGCTACCGAAATGGTGTAATTATACATTCCGTGGTATGCCAAAATTGTAATGGTATGTCCTCGGAACACCCTTAGGCATTACTCTCAGACCGTTTTTCATAGCCCATCACGGAGTTCTAGTTTGATGTTTAATACATTTAACCGAAAGTGGTGAACTGACGATATCAATTAGTTTTTTGGCCAGTCATAACAACCCATGCACCAGTCTTCAAATAAACCTTCCCATTAGAAATTTTAAAGTTGCATTCCTTAGCGGCACTCCTACCACCCCTTTGCCCGGGCCAAAACATTCTTGGGCAAAGTATGTCTTATGATACATCTCTGGAAACGTCTCTTCATGACAATGAATTTGGTATAAATAGTTTTGTACTGCAGTGATTATTAAAGGGAATACATAAGTATAAAATACATATTTAAAAAATCTAAAAACACATGTATCTCCTTTAATAATCATCGTAGGGCGAAACTATTTATATCAAATTCATTGTCTTGAAGAGACATTTCCAGGTATGTATCACAAGACATACCTTCCTATTTGAAATTTTAAATTTGACGTCTTTAGCGCCCCCCCCCCTCATCCCTACTCTCCACGGGCCCAAACTTTTTTCACCAAAAGAGCTCCCTCTCGAATTCATTAAATACGTGTTCGGGCAATGTTTCATGATTCCGACTCATTTTCGAGTTAGGAGGGGGCTGTGGGACTTTTGGAACACCCTGTATATTATTACTATCACATATCTTTTTAGATGCATTATATTTTTTCAAATAAATGTCTTAAATTAGCTAGAAATTTAAAATCATACTTAAATCTATGACGTATTCCCTTTATTCTGTGCAACAAATTCTTAAAACTTTGCTAACTCCGTAAGAAGTGTCATTCTCCTTTAATGTTAAAATATCATTAAGAATTTTCCGCAAATTGTAATTATAAGATCATGAAAACTCTAGCGATAAGAATCAATGGAGGTAGGAAAATTCAAATACATTCAGAAGAAACTGCCATAATATGATACTATCTAAATTATAATTAGAATAGTTTTATAATATTACTGTTTAGCACATTTTGAATGTGACAATAGGATGAGAAAAAAAACGATGTTAAACTGTAAAAGAGAATTTCATTAGCAATTTATATTGTACTAGCAGGCTTTGCCCGCTTCGCTGGACATTAAACTTAAATGAGTTGTCAAAATGCTATATCTTTATTAATAACCTAAGTTCTCGCTGTGATTGGTAGAGGTTTTCTCGCTCCCAATGTGAGGAGTCTGGGTCCCCACTGTCTTCGGCACAACTTACCCACTTCTTACTTCCCCAACCCTCAGCGGGTGAGTTCGAAGTTTTGCAAAATCCCACTAATGTACATAATGCGTACACTTAATCAATATCCACACGCAAAAATTCTCCATTCTAAGATAATTCAAAGCGAATTCAAACGGAAAAACATTTTTTTACACATGTTTATTGCCCTCCGACTCCGAGAAGGGGGGGGGGGATTTCGAATTTCGTGAAATGCAGTTACAATAAGTGCCAGATGCATACAAACAATTTACACACCAAGTTTCGTGACCACAGAAGTCTTTAATAGTATTATAAATAAATAAATACAAAAAGCACAGCTTAAGTATCGGAACCCTTTGGTGACTTTAAATATTTTAAGCCATTTTTGCGATGAACTGAATTGGCTATCTCAATTGTGCAATTAAAGATCTTGGCGAGAAACGTCCGAGCTACTTCGGTGCCGAATTTCAAATTTTGCCAAAGGGATCCAATACTAAAGCTGTTCCATATCGAATCTGGGTTGAAAGCGGAAAAAGGGTAAAATAAATTATAAATATCAGACCTATATTTATAAATTTGATACCGAATGAAAGGGGCGATTTTGCTGAATCCAGGGGTTTAAACAGTTTTCGATGCGACAATATGATTTTTAAAAAATAACTAAAGTATGAAATTTAAGTGGCAACGGAAAAACGGATAAAGGGAAAAATAAATTAGAAATATCAGACCTATCATTACAAATTCAGTACCAAATGAAAGAGGTGATTTTTCTGAATCCTGGGGAGTAAACAGTTTTTCGATACGACAATTAGATTTTTTAAAATTAACTAAAGTATGAAACTTAGATGGCAACACTTCATTTCAATCTTTTCATAATTTGTAGTGCGAATCACGCGACTACAAAACTCTTTAACTTAAAAAAATATTTTTATATTTTATTTTTCCATTCAAAGCATTTTAGTGAAAAAATATTTATGGCGCATGCGCAGGCGTTTTTTACCCACAATTTAAACACTAATCATAATTTTGAAAATTTCTATAGATATAATTTTCAAGTTGGGTGAAGACCTAAGTTTCTGCCAAGCGCCGTTGAATTCCGTCCAGCCGTTCTCGAGTGATGCCCGGACAAACATGTTTTAGTCTTTTACCCTCTAGGGGGCGAACGGGGGGGAATTTCTGAAAAGTTGATAAATATAATTTTAAGTTGGGTGAAGACCTAAATTCCTGCCAAGCGCCGTTGAATTCCGTGCAGCCGTTCTCAAGTGATGCCCGGACAAAAAAAGCGATATTCGGACACGATGACACACACACACACACACACACACACACAGGGAAAATTTTCTCGTGTTTACAACTTTGATCCTTTACGGAGGGGATTATTTAAAATTGGAAAAACACGTGCATAACCTTTATGGCTTCTTACATTTCTGGTAATTTATTTTGTAAAAATATGCATTAGAATTTCATAAGGTTGGTTGGGTTTTACGTCGCACTAGTGCTGCGCAGTGATTTTTCATAGGTAATTTTCTTAGAATTATTAACTGCGAAATCTTGTTGTTTTAAAAATAATTGTTATGCTGAATGCAGACCCTCCGTGGGGGATAGATTAGCGAGGGTGAGTATGTCACCCTCGCTAATCGCCTTCACGTGTAAAAGAATGGGTTCGATTCCCCAGCCGACCCAGTGTGTTTTTTTAATTTTTTGTATTTTAATCCGGTTATGAAAGGCATACTATTGTAACAATCTCAGCTATCGTAGATCACAAGTCGGATCGTACAGTCGGCAGCAAAAGTATCCGAACACTAGCAATAATCCCCGTCAGAAAAAAGCACTCTTAATACTGCTTTGTTAAGTAAATCCTTGTTGAATCATGTTCTTAGACTGACTAAGAACATGATTCGACAAGGATTTATTTAACAAAGCAGTATTAAGTGTACTTTTTTTAGACAGGAATTATTGCTAGTGCTCGGTTACTTTTGCTGCCGAGTGTTCGATCCGACTTGTGATCTAAGATAGCTGCGATTGTTACAATAGTATACCTCCCTATGTTATATCTGTCCTCATCTCGACGAAATTTACAGGAGGGGGATGTCGAGTCAAACATACAAATCGTATGTATATATTAAAAATAAATAACATACGCAGAATGCAACCATTTAGCACCTGCCGATGTACCGGACCCTCCTCAGGAGTGCATCGCAAACCGTCGCCAATTGCCCATAGTGCAGTACTAGTGCGACGTTAAACCCAACCAACAAACAGGACGAAATTTAGGGTAGAATCATAGATCGTCTCCAATTGCTCATTGCGTAGCTCTAATGAGATATTGGATCCACACAACGCATATTCTGTGGAGTTGCTTGTTCGTCGAAGGTTCGTACTGCCCAATAAAATGATCAGACTAAGGGGTACATACAAATGAAACACTTCCGGTTGCAAAGCCGTTTGCAAGTGTTCCACATGTATGACTACAGTCGGCAGCAAAAGTATCCGACCACTAGCAAAAATTCCTATATAAAAAAAGCAATTTAACACTGTTTTGTTAAATAAATCCTTGTCGAATCATGTTCTTAGACTGAATAAGTACAGGATTCGACAAGGATTTATTTAACAAAACTGCATTAAGTGTACTTTTTTTACATAGGAATTCCTGCGAATTCTCGGATACTTTTACTGCCGACTGAATTTGCAAAAAATTTGCAAAATTTACGTCATCGAAGTTGCAAGCGTTCCGTTTGCATGTAACCCTTATAAGAAAAATGTGTTCGGATACGAAATGCTTTCATTTTAGTTAAAAAAAAAAAAAAAAAGCTTTGTGTTTTAATATAAAATGTTTTGTTTTATTTAAATTTAAAAAAAAGTTTTGATCATATATTTTTTTAATGTCGTTATTAAAAACTTAATGTAAATATTCTTGCAATTGTTATTGACACAGCTGCTTTAACTGAAATATTAAATGTTATTTAGAATTTCGACTAAATAAGTCTCAATCTGGTAAATTATCTGGTTTTTGTTAATCTATTCTGAATTCTCATGTGCTCGACAGCGTAGGGAGTTCGTTTGACTATCAAAAAGAAAGAAGAACATCTACATCTATTAAGTCTTCATTGCATTGAAATTTCGAAGAATGCAGTCACCAAACAGGCGCTTTTTTGGAAATATTGCAAACATGCTTCCATTTTTAATAATTTTTTATAGCTTATCTATTGCGACTCAGCAGCTAATATTTTAGGAAGATGCTATTCATGATTAAATCTTATGCCAGAATTTTTTTCAAGAAAATCGGTGATTACCGCTTCAGAGAGTTTCCTTGTTAGATATCATCCAATCGACGATTAAAACAAAAAAAAAAAAAAAAAGAAAAGAAAGAAAAGAAAAGAAAAAGAAAAAGAAAAGCTACCGTCGGTTTTGATGAATTTCCGCAGATGCCAATTTTCATTAATATTTAAATTTAAATTACATTTCATTAATCAAATTCCTTCATTTTGATTTTTTTTTTTTAAAGTTAAATTTTAAATAATCTATTGTAATTATTATTATTATCATCGACTATATATCAAGATATTTGGCTACTGTTTATAATTTGGCGAAAATGGTAAATTAAAAAGAAAAAAAAAAAAAAAAAAAAAAAAAAAAAAAAATGGTTCTTTGAAAATATCGACCGCTAGCCCGGTGAATACACACTAGTTACTAAATAAATAAATATATATATATATATAAAATAAATAAAAAGAAATATTTTTTGATTATTATTGTGAAAATGCTATCTTACAGTATATTCATTGAAATGAATAATATATTTCTTACCTGTTTATTCCATTAATTCTTGTCGTCAGGTTATTTTGCTTTTTCAAAGTTTTATAATATCTTATTAGGTGTCACACACTATATCTATCTATATTAATAAAATCAACTTTTGTCTGTAAATTTGTCTGAATCAAAAAATTTTGCGATATCTTCACGTTTTACACCCCATGAAAGCCGAAAATGAGTTCAGAAAATTTTCCCTGTGTGTGTGTGTGTGTGTGTGTGTGTGTGTGTGTGTCATCGTGTCCGAATATCGCTTTTTTTGTCCGGGCATCACTTGAGAACGGCTGCACGAAATTCAACGGCGCTTGGCAGGAATTTAGGTCTTCACCCAACTTAAAATTATATTTATCAACTTTTCAGAAATTCCCCCCCGTTCGCCCCCTAGAGGGTAAAAGACTAAAACATGTTTGTCCGGGCATCACTCGAGAACGGCTGGACGGAATTCAACGGCGCTTGGCAGAAACTTAGGTCTTCACCCAACTTGAAAATTATATCTATAGAAATTTTCAAAATTATGATTAGTGTTTAAATTGTGGGTAAAAAACACCTGCGCATGCGCCATAAATATTTTTTCACTAAAATGCTTTGAATGGAAAAATAAAATATAAAAATATTTTTTTAAGTTAAAGAGTTTTGTAGTCGCGTGATTCGCACTACAAATTATGAAAAGATTGAAATGAAGTGTTGCCATCTAAGTTTCATACTTTAGTTAATTTTAAAAAATCTAATTGTCGTATCGAAAAACTGTTTACTCCCCAGGATTCAGAAAAATCACCTCTTTCATTTGGTACTGAATGTGTAATGATAGGTCTGATATTTCTAATTTATTTTTCCCTTTATCCGTTTTTCCGTTGCCACTTAAATTTCATACTTTAGTTATTTTTTAAAAATCATATTGTCGCATCGAAAACTGTTTAAACCCCTGGATTCAGCAAAATCGCCCCTTTCATTCGGTATCAAATTTATAAATATAGGTCTGATATTTATAATTTATTTTACCCTTTTTCCGCTTTCAACCCAGATTCGATATGGAACAGCTTTAGTATTGGATCCCTTTGGCAAAATTTGAAATTCGGCACCGAAGTAGCTCGGACGTTTCTCGCCAAGATCTTTAATTGCACAATTGAGATAGCCAATTCAGTTCATCGCAAAAATGGCTTAAAATATTTAAAGTCACCAAAGGGTTCCGATACTTAAGCTGTGCTTTTTGTATTTATTTATTTATAATACTATTAAAGACTTCTGTGGTCACGAAACTTGGTGTGTAAATTGTTTGTATGCATCTGGCACTTATTGTAACTGCATTTCACGAAATTCGAAATCCCCCCCCCCCCCTTCTCGGAGTCGGAGGGCAATAAACATGTGTAAAAAAATGTTTTTCCGTTTGAATTCGCTTTGAATTATCTTAGAATGGCGAATTTTTGCGTGTGGATATTGATTAAGTGTACGCATTATGTACATTAGTGGGATTTTGCAAAACTTCGAACTCACCCGCTGAGGGTTGGGGAAGTAAGAAGTGGGTAAGTTGTGCCGAAGACAGTGGGGACCCAGACTCCTCACATTGGGAGCGAGAAAACCTCTACCAATCACAGCGAGAACTTAGGTTATTAATAAAGATATAGCATTTTGACAACTCATTTAAGTTTAATGTCCAGCGAAGCGGGCAAAGCCTGCTAGTACAATATAAATTGCTAATGAAATTCTCTTTTACAGTTTAACATCGTTTTTTTTCTCATACTATTGTCACATTCAAAATGTGCTAAACAGTAATATTATAAAACTATTCTAATTCTAATTTAGATAGTATCATATTATGGCAGTTTCTTCTGAATGTATTTGAATTTTCCTACCTCCATTGATTCTTATCGCTAGAGTTTTCATGATCTTATAATTACAATTTGCGGAAAATTCTTAATGATATTTTAACATTGAAGGAGAATGACACTTCTTACGGAGTTAGCAAAGTTTTAAGAATTTGTTGCACAGAATAAAGGGAATACGTCATAGATTTAAGTATGATTTTAAATTTCTAGCTAATTTAAGACATTTATTTGAAAAAATATAATGCATCTAAAAAGATATGTGATAGTAATAATATACAGGGTGTTCCAAAAGTCCCACAGCCCCCTCCTAACTCGAAAATGAGTCGGAATCTTGAAACATTGCCCGAACACGTATTTAATGAATTCGAGAGGGAGCTCTTTTGGTGAAAAAAGTTTGGGCCCGTGGAGAGTAGGGATGAGGGGGGGGGCGCTAAAGACGTCAAATTAAAAATTTCAAATAGGAAGGTATGTCTTGTGATACATACCTGGAAATGTCTCTTCAAGACAATGAATTTGATATAAATAGTTTCGCCCTACGATGATTATTAAAGGAGATACATGTGTTTTTAGATTTTTTAAATATATATTTTATACTTATGTATTCCCTTTAATAATCACTGCAGTACAAAACTATTTATACCAAATTCATTGTCATGAAGAGACGTTTCCAGAGATGTATCATAAGACATACTTTGCCCAAGAATGTTTTGGCCCGGGCAAAGGGGTGGTAGGAGTGCCGCTAAGGAATGCAACTTTAAAATTTCTAATGGGAAGGTTTATTTGAAGACTGGTGCATGGGTTGTTATGACTGGCCAAAAAACTAATTGATATCGTCAGTTCACCACTTTCGGTTAAATGTATTAAACATCAAACTAGAACTCCGTGATGGGCTATGAAAAACGGTCTGAGAGTAATGCCTAAGGGTGTTCCGAGGACATACCATTACAATTTTGGCATACCACGGAATGTATAATTACACCATTTCGGTAGCCCAGCGTCCTGCTAGGTTAATGGAGCTCTTAAACGTTCAGGCCCAAAGACAAGACCCGTAGACTAACGATGACAAAACATCACATTGCGGTACATACAAATTCTGCCCATAGGCCGTAATGATAAAAAAAAAATTGTGTACACACCCAAAACAACAAAAAATTCTCTGTAATTCATAAATATGTATACCAAATTGCAAGTCAATAGCGTGACTTTTACGGCCACTATCACGCTACATGCAAATTCTTCCCATAGGCCTTAATGATTAAAAAAAACTTTGAGGTGTGCCTGTACACGAACTACAAACGGAATGCACACCCAAAACTATACAGCTAGTTTCGTGGGGATCATGAACATGTCTACCAAATTTGAAGTCAACAGCGTGATTTTTGCGGCCGCTATCGCACGACAGACAGATAGACGGACAGACGGATCCCAAAACCTTTTTGAGTCTCAGCAGAGGGCCTCCACTGACGTTTCGGCAAAAATCGGAAGTCAATAGCTTGATTTTTGCGGTTGCTATTGGGGTACATACAGATTCTTCCCCTAAACCGTAATGATAAGAAACATTTTGGCGTATCCCTGTACACGAAAGACAAATGGAATACACACCTAACACTATGCAGCTTTTTCTGTTGAGCACATGAACATGTATAACAAATTTCCAGTGATAAGTGTGATTTCTGGGGCTGCTATCGTGGTACATATAAATTCTTTCCATAGGCCGTAATGATAAGAAAAACTTTGGCGTGTCCCTGTACACAAACTACAAATGGAATGCACATCCAAAACTAAACACCAGTTAATTTCGTAGGGATCATGAACATGTGTACCAAATTTCAAGTCAATAGCGGGAATTTTCCGGCGACAAACACAGACAAACACACAGACGGGACCCAAAACCGTTTTGAGTCTCAACAGAGGGCCTCCACTGACGTTTCGATAACAAGAATTAATGTGGTTTAACTCCATAAATGCTATTGAATTATTTATATCATTTTTATTTAAAAAGCGAAAATACCGCAGACCTTAAACTAGCCCAGTTAATTTTTTTTAACATATCACTGAGAGACAAAAATGATTTTTTTTTTTTTTTTTTTTTTTGTTTAATTTCAGCAAGTACACCGAATATCTGCACTTCGCATCGAATACTCCATGCATTTACCTTCATATTTCATTGGGCCATTTTCTCTTATATACCCCCAGATGATTTTTTCCGTCTCCAAGGTAATTCTCTCAGTATTTTAAACTCTTGCTAGTATGCAATTTTTCCTGTCTTTGCAAATCTTACTTTAGAGCGTGTGAGTCTTCTAATACACAGCAATTTTTTTGTACAACTTTGGAGCCATTTGTAATTTTGGTCAATTTTGTTGGCTCAATTCGCCTGAATGCCCAGTCTAATATGAGTAGGGAGTACGAACAATTTTTTTTTTTCTGGCTAGTCATAAAAAGTTGTTTGTACGAGCAATTTCTCCTAAAATAATGAACCAATGGGAAGAAAGCTCGAATTACCTGCTGGGAACAGACGGGGGCCGAAGAAGACGTTCATTGTTTGAATAAAGACATTCGTTGTTCCCTTCCTTCTACGAGGAAAACTTCTCGTAGACCCTGGAAAAGAGCGATTAATAGGTGCTCCTTCACACGCACTTTACACCATGCAACCTAGTTTTTTGGACGATCTTTGACTCGATTTTGCAGCTCTTTTTCGAATTACAGCTTCCAGAAATTGGAACAAAAAGCAGCTCAAATGAAAGTTATGTGAAAAATTGCCTCGTGTAATAATGTCTGTACACGAGTAACCAAAATGTAACTAAATTGTACTTTGGTTACATTTTCACTTATGCATCTTCTAAAGTCTTCATAACTTTATCCTTCTTTATTTAATAGTACTACTCTACATCGATTTCTCGTAACCAACCAAATACTTGTTCCCTTTTTTTGAAATTACGATTTAGAAGCTTACTTAATACGTAAAATATTAGTCTCTAATTAATTAAATATAAACATCAATAGATGAGCAATAACTAAAATCTACTTGTTGGTGAATTAATTGAAGATAACACTTCATTGCCTGTCTAAAAATTCATGCTTATTGGCTGGATTCAAGTGATTGAATCCAACTTCATGTTAACTTCAAATTTTAGTGCTTTCTTGTTAGGTTTATTTAGTTATAACACTAGATAGAATATAGATAAATAAACAAACTTTATTTCATTACATTTTAATTAAATCATACTTTCACTGACATATAATTGCATGGCGCTACTTAAAAAAAAAAAAATAAAAAAAATGTTATGAACCAACAAACCTAAAAAATACACTTTTCCCGAAAAGTTTTTCCATAAATATGACAAAAAAGTGTACATTGAAAAGAACACCTAAAAAGACGTTTTTGTTGACAGTTCGAAAAAAAACGCCAGAAATGTTTTAGAGGTACCTATTTTCGGTCTTACTTCTGATTTTTAACTAAATCTTGTAAAACTTATTTACATGCATCGCACACCAACTAATACATACGAAAGGACATTTTAAAGAAAGTGTATATAGTCCTATACAGCCACTGATATCTATAAAGCATCTCCTATGATCAATAAAAGGTATTAGTCCAAGCGGCGGCTGCAAAAAATTGACTTGAGAAGGTATGAAGCTAATTTTTTTTCTACAAATAGAATTCATTGTTACAATGAAAATCTGATAGGGTTGCCTGGTCAAAGCCGTCAAGTTTAAGAGAAACAACCTCACTTCCGGTCACAATTTAAACGATTTTCGGACCCCAAAAGGTATGAAGATGAAACCGGTGCTAAAATGTAGAGATTAATATGCTCTTTAAAATGGCATAGGGTTGCCTGGTCAAAACCGTCAAGTTTCAGAGGTTGCCTGGATAATAGGGGTCAAATTTAAGTGATTTTCGGACCCCAAAAGGTATGAAGATGAAACCGGTGCTAAAATGTAGAGATTAATATGCTCTTTAAAATGGCATAGGGTTGCCTGGTCAAAGCCGTCAAGTTTCAGAGGTTGCCACGAAAATAGGGGACGTATTTTACGATTTATTTACCCAAGTAGAAAATGATTTACCCAAATGTAAAGATGAAACCGGTGCTAAAATGTAGAGATTAATATGCTCTTTAAAATGGCATAGGGTTGCCTGGTCAAAACCGTCAAGTTTCAGAGGTTGCCTGGATAATAGGGGTCAAATTTAAGTCATTTTCGGACCCCAAAAGGTATGAAGATGAAACCGGTGCTAAAATGTAGAGATTAATATGCTCTTTAAAATGGCATAGGGTTGCCTGGTCAAAGGCGTCAATTTTCAGAGGTTGCCACGAACATAGGGGACGTATTTTACGATTTATTTACCCAAGTAAAAAATGATTTACCCAAATGTAAAGATGAAACCGGTGCTAAAATGTAGAGAATAATATGGTCTTTAAAATGGCATAGGGTTGCCTGGTCAATACTGCCAAGAAAAGAGCTTGCCACGAAAAGTGTGTGTGTGGTGAGGGCGAATTTTAGCGGTCTTTTTACCCTAACATATTTAAAAATGAAACCGTTTATAAAATATAGAGAATAATATTCTCTTTAGAGTATCATAGGGTTGCCAGGTAAAAATCTCGAGAAATAGTGGTTGTCTCGAAAAAAAAAAAAAATAAATAAATAAATAAAAAAGCTAATTTTGAAGGGTTTTTTATCGAATGTGAAGAAAAAATATAAAAAGTATTTAAAAAAAGAAAAAAAAAAAATAAATAAGCTGTAATGAAACTGTTCTAAAATTTCCCATAAAAACAACGAATTAATAGTAAAAATTAAAAATGAAGCATGCGATACAGATAAGAAAATACGCCCGCAAAAGTTAACAGAAATTAAGATAATAATGCCCAAGAAACTCATAATAAAAAATTGTGTTAGTATACACAATAAATAATTAAACAATATGAAAAAAAAAAAAAACCTCTTATTTCAGATTTGCAGCAAGATTTACAAATTTCAATTTCATAAATTAATGGGTTCGATCCCAGGTCGCGCTCATCGACCTAGCCGTTCGGAGTTTTCCGTGGTTTCCTCCGAAACTTGCGTAAATACGGGCTAGGACCCCTTAGAAAGACCCCCACGGAGGGCATTCCCCCTCTAGGCCTAGGACACATCAGGAGTCAATCGGCCTTAAATCCTACAACCAACCAACAACCAACCATAAATTAATTCATGGTTATTAAGAAACGCGAAAAATTTATCAATTTTTTAAAAATGTTTTTCGCTTTATTTGTACCCATAATTAATTTTCAGAAGGCATTATTGATTATTTTTAATTCGATATAAAAAAAAATATTGAGAAAATTTTCTAAAATTGACAAATTTTTATTATAACAAAATCGGCACAAACCAAAATATTCGTATAAAATTCTACAAAGCAGCCGCATACATTTCTTCAGGGAATTTATCTTCTCAATATTTTGACACAATTTGAATATTTTAAGTATTGAAAAATGCGGAAAAAACGAGCTCGTGAGCTGAAATTAGTTTTATACAGATTAGAAAAAGAATGGTCACGCATAATAATTTAATTTTCTTTATACTTTAAAATCTCTTATATCATTAAACAAATCAAATAAACGAATACTGGAATTCGCTTCCTTTTCTAAGCTGTCCGCTCTACCTTGACAGGTTTGAAGCACAATCGTAAGCAAATTGAAAAGTGTTGTATATTCTACATTTAGCTCGCAATTTCATCTTTTAAATATTAATCATTTCGTATTTAACCTTTTTTAAATAGTCTTCATGTGTGTTTCACTTTGTGTTAAACACCTTTAATATCCGTTAGCTTTTTGGAGACTGACCGCTATTTCTTTACGAATTTTACCTGGCAAATATATGCCATTTTAAAATAACTCCTACGCTGTACATTCTGAAACCAGCTACACCTTTCAAATATTCATATAATTTCATCCTTATTCATTTTATTTGTTAATGCTATTCGTATTTTTTTACACTTCGTTAAGAAATCTTCAAAACTCGCCAATTTTTTTGTGGTTGACTGCTTTCCTTGACAGATTTGACCTATTTTCGAGGCAACCTCCGGGTCTTGACGGTTTTGACCAGGCAACCTTATGCCATTTTAAAGAACATATTAATCTCTATATTTTAGCACCGATTTCATCTTTACAGTTGGGTAAATCACTTTTTACTTGGGTAAATAAATCGTAAAATACGTCCCCTATGTTCGTGGCAACCTCTGAAAATTGACGGCTTTGACCAGGCAACCCTATGCCATTTTAAAGAGCATATTAATCTCTACATTTTAGCACCGGTTTCAGCTTTACATTTGGGTAAATCATTTTTTACTTGGGTAAATAAATCGTAAAATACGCCCCCTATTTTCGTGGCAACCTCTGAAACTTGACGGCTTTGACCAGGCAACCCTATGCCATTTTAAAGAGCATATTAATCTCTACATTTTAGCACCGGTTTCATCTTCATACCTTTAGGGGTCCGAAAATCGCTTAAATTTGACCCCTATTATCCAGGCAACCTCTGAAACTTGACGGTTTTGACCAGGCAACCCTATGCCATTTTAAAGAGCATATTAATCTCTACATTTTAGCACCGGTTTTATCTTCATACCTTTTGGGGTCAAAAATCGTTTAAATTGTGACCGGAAGTGAGGTTGTTTCTCTTAAACTTGACGGCTTTGACCAGGCAACCCTATCAGATTTTCATTGTAACAATGAATTCTATCTATAGAAAAATAATTAGCTTCATACCTTCTCAAGTCAATTTTTTGCAGCCGCCGCTTGGACTATATAAAATATATAAATAATGTCTATTAAAAGTCCTAGCTATCCTGCACTAATTAAAGATATCTATTAGATGTTTAAATACAGACGAAATTTAGACGTGCCTTTTTCGATGTCTAAAAGATGTAACATGTTAGATCAATACAAGATTTATATATTTTTATATCCCTTAGATATAACAAGCCCAACTATTGGATATTTGGATATTTATTGGATATGTAAGCATCTAATGGATGTAAAAACGAGTGACATTTGTCGAGCTAATAGATATCTGTAGGATATTTATAGGAGTTTAATGGATCTTTTTTTAACCTTTATATACTTTTATAGATGTCTTATAGATGTAAGTGGCTGTGTGGGGCTAAGTTTTTAAGGAAATAGCTACTGTCGTATTTGACAAAATAATTTCTCAGGCTATGGTTTGGCGGACATAATCAAGACGCCAATCAATTTTCCTATAGTAATCAGCTAATACATACGAACATCTTGAAGGTGATTATATAACAAATTTGAACAAAAATGTTAGCTGGGTTTTCGAGATATTGACTTTCATCAAGCTTTCCTTGTCCGGCTTCCACTTATCCAGTTTTTACTAATACAGTGTGGTTACTGGCAACATTTATCCCTGATTCTTCCACCAATATTTTTCTTTCAGAATTTTTAATAGTAAGTTAGCACGATTAATTAATTAGAAAACTATCATATACAATCTGTAACAAAAGTGTCCGAACACTAGGAATAATTCCTATGTAAAAAAATTACACTTCATACGGTTTTGTTAAATAAATCCTTCTCGAATCATGTTCTTACACTGACTAAGAATAGGATTCGACAAGGATTTATTTAACAAAACCGTATGAAGTGTACTTTTTTTACATAGGAATTTTTTCTAGTGTTCGGACACTTTTGTTACCGACTGTACATATACTGGTGATAGAATAAGGAAAAAGAACGGATCTGTAACCATCCTGTAATACTTGGAATGTTCATCTGTATACTAGACTTGTGTTAAGTATAAAGTTCGGTCACTCATTTTTTTTTTCATTATGGAAGAGCGATAGCAATAATGTGCCCTTCTCCCCCCCCCCCCCCTGCAGCTATACACAAGTGTGCACTTTTACACACATATATTGTTTAAACCCGAGATTCAAAATTTTGACCGAATACAATACTTTCATAGAAGTAAAAAATATTAATTTAAAAATATAATGCTAAATTTGAAGACTATTTAAAGTTACATTTCATGGAATATTTTTTCATTTTCATAAACAAAAATTTTGTCAAACATAACTTATAATGTCAACTTTCATTAAAATTACCATTTGATATCAATTAGGTATGTTTTACAATAAACATAATCTTTTTTTTTTTTTTTTTCATTTTCATTTAACGTGACATTATGATATCAAAACATATTAATGATGTATTAATGATCTTTATAATAATTTAGTTCCTTAGAATGTTGTTCAGTTGAAAAATTAAATAGATAGATCATTATGTCTTATTTTCCCTTCTCTTTTTTTCTTTTCATCGACTTTATTAACAAAATTCAATGACATTTTTCTCTTCGTTCTCTTTATTATATACTGATTAATCTAAAACAAACACAAAAACATCAAAGTAATATTTTAATTATCTATCTTTATGAAAGCATGTCTTTCATCAATTATTAAATTATAAACATTCCAAGGAAATGTTAATAATGTTTCTTTGAAAAGTATTACTGAAAAGCATTAAACCATTAAAAGACTATTAATTTTTGCTTCAGGCTACATTGAAATATAAAAGTTAAACAGTCTTTTGTTTAATTTGTATCTAGGTTGGGTGCTGTGAAATGCCAAGATGAAAGTAATAGTTTTTGCAAAATTAATGTACATTGAATTTTATTATACATAATGTTATTGAATATGCTAATGAAGTATGTGTTTAATGTGTAATTTTTATTATTTGAATAAATCCTTTGATGTAGAAACTGCTTTACTTATTCTATAAAAGTTTTCATATGAAAGGAATGGGTAATATTTTATAAAATATTAAAATAAAATACTAGTTTTTAATATATATTTCATAATGATAGATTAAAAATATATTATTTAATATAAACACAAATAAAAGGTTTTTGTAATATGGAATAAAGAGCGTTTATAAATTGCTACTACTACTACTAATAATAATAATAATAATAATAATAATAATAATAATAATAATAATAAACAGAGTAGTGAATAATGTTACTCGATATGCTAATGTAAATAAAATATGTTTCATTATTTAAACTTTAGTCTATGAATATTCCTCCAATGTAGAACTAGTGCGACGTAAAACCCAACCATCCATCCAATGTACAACATAATGTATATTTTACATAAACAATATATATTTGTGCGATCTACATGAAATTATTCCTGGAAGTTTTTTATGTAACCTCTTGAAAATTTACTTGAACTTTTTTTTTTTTTTTTTTTTTTTTTTTTTTTATCACGCTTTCATTAGCTTTACCTGTATGTATGTTTGTAACCACTCTGGGAGCAAACAAAAAATCTATATTGTAAAAAAAGACTTTCCCTACGTGAACGCTGTGGCTGTGAGGTAAAGCTGTGGGCTACGAATCTAAAGGTCCAACGTTCGAGCACAGTCAGAGGAGATTTTTTTAAGAATGGTTTTTGTTTAATTCCAAATTATTTTATTAAAAATTTAAAAGTATGTAAATATTGTGGTGTGCCACTCACACGATTTTCTCTTACACTTCATTTTAATACTACAAAGAAAAATATTTTGTACTTTTAACTTCACATTTCAACAAAAAGCGTGTTCTTTAATTTTTTAAAAGTACAATTTTATTTCCCCTTCCTTTCTTTTTTTTTCTTTTTTGTTTTGAAATGAAGTCAATTTTTAGATTTAATATATTCTCATGAACATACGCAATCTGACCTGGCAGTATTTCTGAAACTTTACTTTTGTTTTACTATATTGTCTGCCTATCGTCAAAAGCATTTTTTTTTTTTTAATGTTTTAATGGTAAAATATTATGTAAATTTTTTTTTTTTTTAAATAGTGGTGACTATGTCATAAACTGACCGTAAAAGTTTAGAAACGTTGCGTGGTATGTATCACATTTTCAATGTGATTTAATTTTGTTTTTAATTAATGTTTGTGAATTAAAATGTATCTGACTCCGTCAAAAAAAGTGACACAGTTCAAAAAAGAAATTTTTGAGAAAAATGCATTTAAAGATAACAAAATAAGAAGACAAAAAAAGAATATAATAAGAATACAAAAAAAAAAAAAAAAAAGAAAGAAAAGAAAAAGAAAAATCTGACGCAAAAATTTCTCACGTGGAGAAATTGTGAGGTAGCCATATGACTCTTTTCGTAAATGTTGGGGCACTTGGTACACATTTTTCAACGACAAAAACTTTAAACTGCCATTTTTTTTTTTTTTTTTTTTTTTTACGTTTGTATCATCTTTCTCGCAAGAGAATTTTTTTATGTCTTTAATCGGTCTGTTTGTCCCGTCTTACATATTCCTGAATCTTAAAAACTAAGAAAATAAAACTAAAATCTTAAATATGCATAAAACTAGTATGTTGTGGCCACCACAAGACTTTCTTCTATAATTACCTATACATATTCAATCAGTAACAATATTAAAAAAAAAAAAAAAAAAAAAAGTACGATTTTTTTTCTTTTTTTTGTTGTTGTTGTTGTTAAAAGTAAAAAAAATCGATAACTTTGTTTTAAATTATCACAGATTTATAGTTCAACCATTCGTTTTAAAGGTATTGACGAGACCTTTCGAAAGATACCCATCTTGAAAATTTATCCCCCCCGGGGGGGTACTTCCCCCCCAGGGGGTGAAGCAATGCCCCCCCATGCAGAAAATTCTTTTTCTAGTTACATACTACTATTATCAATAATTCATATTAATTTTACAATCACAAGTTTAAAACAACTCTAATTATGCACATTTATACGAATTTTTGTCCTATGATGCCATGTTAAAAATTTAGATAAAATGCTATCACAGCGCCACCTGTTGAGCTATTGATCCCCAAACATAATCAGCACCAGTTGATATCTCGGACAAAGTAAATACCAAGTTTGGTTAAATTTCGTTAAAAAAAAAAAAAAAAAAAAAAAAAAAAAAAAAAATGCGATTTTTTTTTCTAAGTTTTGTTTTGTTAAAACTAAAAAAAATCGATAACTTTGGTTTAAATTATCACAGATTTATCGTTCAGCCATTCGTTTTAAAGGTATTGACGAGGTCTTTCTAAAGATACCCATCTTGAAACTTTGCCCCCCCGGTGGGGGGGGGAACCGATGCCCCCACATGCACAAAAATTTTTTCCTACTTAACTACTACTATTATCAACCTGATCTTTCGAAAGATACCCATTGTGAAAATTTACCCCCCCTGGGGGGGTATTTCCCCCCTAGGG
Organism: Salticus scenicus; assembly: GCA_963930645.1. Lineage (NCBI taxonomy): Eukaryota > Metazoa > Arthropoda > Arachnida > Araneae > Salticidae > Salticus > Salticus scenicus. Next base: position 210,844,339 of record OZ005658.1, on the reverse strand, counting down.
AGGGAAGCGATGCCCCCCCCATGCAGAATTTTTTTTTCCTAGTTACGTACTACTATTATCAATAATTCATATTAATTTTACAATCACAAGTTTAAAACAACTCTAATTATGCACATTATACGAATTTTTGTCCTATGCTGCCATGTTAAAAATTTAGATAAAATGCTATCACAGCGCCACCTGTTGAGCTATTGATCCCCAAACATAATCAGCACCAGTTGATATCTCGGACAAAGTAAATACCAAGTTTGGTTAAATTTCGTTAAAAAAAAAAAAAAAAAAAAAAAAAAAACTTGCGATTTTTTTCTAAGTTTTGTTTTGTTAAATGTAAAAAAAAAAAAAAATCGATAACTTTGGTTTAAGTTATCACAGATTTATGGTTCAACCATTCTTTTTAAAGGTATTGACGAGACCTTTCGAAAGATACCCATCTTGAAACTTTGCCCCCCCCCCCCGGGTGGGAACTCCCCCTCCAGGGGGTGGAACCGATGCCCCCACATGCACAAAAATTTTTTCCCAGTTAACTATTACTATTATCAACGAGACCTTGCGAAAGATACCCATCTGGAAAATTTACTTCCCCGGGGAGGTACTTCCCCCCCCAGGGGGGGGGAACCGATGCCCCCACATGCACAAATTTTTTTTCCTAGCTAACTACTACTATTACTAATAATTCATATTAATTTTACAATCACAAGTGTAAAATAACTCTCTTTATGCCCATTTATACGGAATTTTGTCCTATGCTGCCATGTTAAAAATTTGCATAAAATGCGATCACAACGCCACCTATTGAGCGATTGATCCCAAAATCTAATCAGCACCAGTTTATGTTAGGGTGCAACTAATTACCAAGTTTGGTTAAATTTCATTCATTGGTTCGTGAGATACAGCGTCCACAAAAAAAATGAGACAGACTGACAGACAGACATTTTCTAAAAACTATTAATTCGTGTTCTCCACATCCCAAAACATGTAAATCCATCAAAAAGTGGACTCCAATACTTTCTCTATATTACATATAGAAGAAAGTAAAAATCTTTATATACATATGAAAGGCAATGTTTGTGTGTCTGTGTGTCTGTGTGTGGACAGCGTAGCGCAAAGACGGTAGTTCGGACAGTCCCGTGTTTCGACATGAAGGTGCCTTCCTAGGGGTCCTTGTGCACCTCGAAGCCCGATTTTAAAATTTTTGATTTGTTTTCTTTTAATTAATTAAAATATGAAAATATTAACTTCATAATAGCTGTAAATATAGCCATTAAAATTTTATCCTTAATTTAATTGTTGCCAAAAAAAAAATTACGAGTTCATTTCATATTTTTTTCTTTTCTTTTTTTTTTTTTTTTTCTTTCGATGGGAAAATAAATACGTTTACTTAAACGTGAACAATAAAAACAATTAAAAAAAATGAATAAATTATCCGCGTTTGTAATGATCGATAGATGGCGCTCTCTGAACACTGCAGTTGTTAGTAAATATAACAGCCACGTGTAATTATTATTCTTTCTCCGCCATTTCATCATGGAAAGTCGATTGCATAATATGAGGATATGCAGTGGTGTGATAATTTCACCTTAGCCCACCAGAGGGCGAGCATTTCATTACAATCGCGGATAGTATGCATGCAGATTTTTACTGTCAAGTTAAGTTGTTATTAAAAAAGAAAATAAAACTGCTTATGACGTCACATTTGACTGTTTCTTTACTACAATAAACTCTATGAACTATAAATTTATTTTATCAGTTTTATTTATAGATCCTTCTGGGCGATTTTTAAATTTTGGCGTTGAAATAAACCAAATGTTTTTCGCCAAGAAGTTTAATTTAGGAACAGCCATTGTAATGCATCTTAATTTAGCAATAGCCATTTAAAGAAATTAAACCAAAATAGTAGTCAAATAAATGAACTATTTTTGTTTGAATAGAAAATTTTATATGGGAAAAAACATGTAGTTTTAAAAATAGAAAATTTATTTCAAGCACTATTTTAAGCCCAAAAACCATTAAAAAATATAAACAGAATATGAAGAATTCTTACAAATTTACGAAAAGTGTTCGATAAATGTATCAGCAAAATAGGGTTCCCACTTTCATACAAGAAATTATATTAAAGAAAGAAAAAAATCATCACTACTATGGTGACAAAAACTGAAAAGCCGCCAAGGGAGAGATTTAATAAAGTTGTGTAGCACGGTAATGTTTACATATTTATTATTATTACTTTTATATATATATACCAATCACTACACTAATTTATAATACAAATATACAGGCTGGTGTGCGTGACTGTACTTGCACGCTGTCCAGCAGTAATATTTGATTAATTTAAATTAATATTTAAATAAATAAAAATAAGAATACGTTTAATGGGAAAATATATATATATAACCATAAAAATATTAGTTGTTTAAAATGCGGCAGAAATAGTGCTCATAGCATATTGTTATAAGGGATTAATTCTTTGTCCCGGATCATTAGCACCGTTGCAATGAAAGCAGTTTTATAGGAGAGGTGAAAATAAAAGGGCAATTCATTCATTGACTTTCAGTAGGATCAACCTTGGCGACAAACTTGGTGAGTGGGCGACCGAATTTGGTGATAGGGCAACCAAATTTGATGAAAAATGGTACTTTAGAATTCTTCAAGTTTCGAAGATCTCCGACACACGGAAGCACAGATCTCGAACTTTCCATGGGATTCTCGATGGAATCACTGCAGAAGTTATAAATAGGAGTGAGTTGATTTATTCGAGAGAGCATGCATTCACTGCGAATCAGGGTTATTCAGAGACTTATTCTGTGTGATTGCACTTTAAGGATTGAGCTCTAAGCGAATGAACATTTTTCTTGAGCTTGCGAAGATTTATGCTTCGGAGTATTTGATGTTATTTGCTTTACTCCTGTGGAACAAATGACTGTTTTTCAGAATGTTCCAGAACATTCATCTAATAGTGTCTTTTGATATATGAGTAACAGTTTCAACTGTTTCCAGAATAGTCGAAGAATAAGCTTCACTATTGGACTGTTTTCGAGAATATTCGTTTTAATAATAGTTTTGTTGTATAGATTCGAGAAGCTAATATATATATATATATATATATATATATATATATATATATATATATATATATATATATATATACATATATATATATATATATAGTTAATATCACTGAGGAGATCCCATACTAAAGCTGTAGCGTTAATAGTCGCCAATGGAAATATATTTATTTAAACGTTTGAATTATTCAATTAAAAAGAAATCATTTTAATGTAGTGACTAGCGAAGCGGGCAAAACCTGTTAGTATTAAATAAAATAACTTAAAAAATAAATAAAATAAATAAAAAAATAAACATCCATATGTTTTAGAAAAGTGAACAAAAAATATCTTTTTCTCTCAACAATGAAATCAGCCCCCATCTGTAATTATTAGTATATAGACTAAGATTTTCCATACTCTATTTTTCAAAACATTTTTGACATACCAGTATCCAGGAAGAGCGAAACTTAATATTTAATTTATTGTTCTTAATTTTCTTTAGCTTCAGAAACAAAAGTTGTAAATTTTGACACTGCGGAAGTAAGCGTCAAAACTACAAGGAAATTTTGCGATACGTAATATTTATATGCAAAGAATCGCCAAATGTTTTATCTGCCTTTACACGACATAAAAAAGAAAAAGTACATAAATTATCTGTAAAAGTTATTTCGAAAATATTAGTAGAAACAAAATAATTTTTAATAGTACAAATATTTGTTAAGTAAACAGATATATAAATATTGTACGTTATCATGATAATATAATGAAATGTAGAATACATATGCATTGGATTATATATTAAAATGTCTTTAAATTTTTCTTTAAAAATGTAAAAATGCACCAAGATAATTGCTTGTTTAATCCCCCCCCCCTTTCCGATTTTACATTATTCTTGTTTAAATGTATATTACGAACAAGTTTAGATATAAATTTGTGAATTTAATGATAAATTAAGTATATATATGCTTGAATACAGAAGTTTCCAGGAAATTTCAGCACTGTATTAAAAAAAAAAAAAATGGTCAAACATCTGGCAATTTAACTACTAATCTTTAGCATTTTTTTTTTTTTTTAAATGAAAGTCTGTATTCTTTTATAGTTTATTTGACGTCTAATTATATTTTTTTAATCTTTATTTATCATAAATTAAACTTTTGCACCGAAGTTTCTATTATAAAGTGAATTGACTGCATAATTTTTTCCTGTCATTCGTTGTCACATTTTACATTGAAAGTATTGTACCGATCACTGTTATTTTTGACGGATAGTTTTTATCAAACTCAAAATTGCGTTTTAAAGTATCTTTCTTCTTCATTCTTCGTAAATACATTTGAAGAGGATTACTCTAAAAATAAAGTGGTGTGGGAAAAGGGCGGTACTAACAAATCTCCAGATTAGAGTGGGAGCTCTGCACTTTTGGTGAAGATTTTGCACTCTAGCACATTATTTACAAATATTTTTTTCTTTATTTAATTTTCAGAAAATTATTTTAAACAATTAAAATAGGGGTGCAAAAACTGCGTCAGAGTGTGAGTAATGTCGGCTGATTTAAAATTTTTAAAAATTCAACACCGATTTTGAATTTTCCAAATTTATTTTCTTGAACAGTTCGATTGTAACATTAAAGGTAAAATTTTATACATTTCTGGTTTCGTAAATTTTGTGTGAAATGGTTTTCATGTTAAATAGCTTCGCTTTACCATAATGATATTCCTTTTTGAAGTACCACTATTTATAGCATCGAATAGCTTAAAGTAACAAGATTTTTATTTTTATTTTTTTTTATTCACATAAGAAAATATTAGATAAAGAAAGGCACATATTCATTTTAATATGTAAAAAAGGCAATGAAAATAGAGAGATCAAAAAATTTTGGTAATTTTGACTCCTCCCCCTCCCATTTCAAAATATTGACCTATGAAAATGTTTCAACCTTCGAAAGAAAAATATTTTATTTTATTTTATTTTATTTATTATTTATTATTACTATTATTATTATTATTTTATGAAATATAATATTTGTTAAAATGTTTATATTACTCTTCTTTAAGAAAAAGTTTTATTCTAATATTAAAATTCAAAATTTTATAAATTGTCTCTTACTTACGAAATCTATGAGTTAAATTCCTCTTTTTACTTTCTCTAACCCATAGGAGTCGAGAAAGTATTGTTTTAGGGTCAAATTTTCGAACGTGAATTTTTGTTATATTTACATGTTCTGAGGTCCCCTGAATACGAAAATCATGTTTTCAGTAAATGGTCTGTGTGTCTGTTATCAGCATATCTCAAGAACAAATAGTAGCAGAAATTCCAAACTCGGTATTCCAAATGTGTATCATATAGGGATGCTACAGTAAGCTTTTCGTTGAGATGAAGCAAATGGTGCGTGTACAGGGACACTCAAAAGTATTCAAATACATTACGTCTATGGGGGAAATTGTAGGTAAGTAGAGTTTAACATCTAAAGACTGCACTAAACCAAATGAAACGAATATATATATTTTGTAATAGAGATAGTCAACTTAAAAAAAAAAAAAAAAAAATTGTGTATATAGGAGACTCGCCCCCCCCCTCTAAATTTTCATGATGGGTATCTTTCAAAAGAGCTCGCCAATACCTTTAAAACGAATGGTTGAACCATCGATCTGCGATAATTTAAAATAAAGTTATCGACTTTTATCATTTTTAAAACACACACACACAATATATACATATATATATATATATATCTGTAGTGATAAGTATAAAGGATTTAAGTCCATATTCTTGATTTTTCAGGCGACGGAAAATAAAGTTTAACTAGCTAAAAACAAATCAGAAGAATGGATTAGGGAAAAGGTATTTCGTTGATTTTTACCCTTTATACCATTCAGTGGTTGTCAACCTTCATTTAATAACGGGAAAAATTGAATTAAATATTTTATACCATACATGAATGGTAAATTTCTAAATTGGTCCTTTTTTTACCAATGGATTTTATCAAAGACTAAATGACATAGAATTAAATCCTTTATACCAATCGATAGAGAATTTTTTTCTGAGTCTGACTATGTACTTAACTCAAAATGGACATTTTTGGACTTAAATCCTCTATACTTATCAGTACTTAGATCTCAAAATAATCATCGATGGTAATAAACTTTGCACAGATATCTATGACAAACGGCAAGATTTTTGTTTTAATGTCAACTTATTTACACATTTTAATTCATGTCTGCATCTTTCGGTATTTAGAAACATCATCATTAACCATTTATTTCGAATTAATAATTTATGCTCTGCAAAGTTTAAAAACAAGAATATTAATAAACTGATCACAGCCACTGGTAAAATGGGTTTTCCTAAAAACTTTGTATTTTCTATTTTATATCCTTAACCATGTCTCTGTCAGTACAAAAAAAAAAAAAAAAAAAAAAAAAAAAGCTGTGTACACTCTTGTGTATATCAACAAAAAAATTATAAAATAATAAAAGACAATAAAAAAGGTGGCGGTTGGGTGGGCAGATGTTTGATTACGGAGGTGGGGTGGTGTTGTAAGGCTGGATGGTTGGGTGGGTTTGTGAAATTAAATTAAAAAAAAAAAAAAAAAAAAAAAAAGTAGAAGGCTTGTTGCATTTGCTTTGTATTACTATGCAAACTTTCATTTTCCAATAAAATTTCAGATTTTTCCTTTTTGAGTTGTCAACTATATTTAATGTTCTTAATTATACTGTTAAACACAATGTGATCAATCGGTGAATTTCATTGTGGCTTCGTGGTTTCATTGTTGTTCATCTGCTTTGAAATTTTGCATTTTTAAATCCATATGGTTCCTGATCTGGTTGTGGCAGGCTGGGGGAGTGTTGCCGGCGTAAAACTAGTGTAACCCCACAGGCAAGTCACAAGTCTTGCCGCCTGCCTCCTTCTTCCTATCTTGTGTTTCTTGGGTTGTTTTTTCATTAATTTTGATAAGTTTATGGTTTTAAGTTAAGATTTGTTGTTTTATTTTATTGATTCGTTTGTTTTGCAGACTGTTAATTAATAGATCTGGTTTCTTTATATTAATGTATTTCATCCACTGATGATTTTTTTTTTTTTTTTTTAATCTTATTGGTCATTGGTGTTTCAGTGATCTTGTATCTGTTGCTTGGCTTCTACTATGCTTAATAGATCATCTTTATTATATATATATATATATATACAGTTGGCAAAATAATTATTTGTACACTACAATATTTTTAATTTATAACTGAATTAAAACAGATATTTTGACAGAAATTGTTATAATACAACATATTTACCGTACGTTTTAGATTAAAATACAAAACATTTTGATGAAGTTAAATAATGAGTTTTTAACCGGAAATTTTTTTTAATTTCTTGCAAAAGAAGTATTTGTACACTTCTCAGCAAGGTACGTACTGCAGTTGATGTTGATGGTTTAAAGGAATATTGTACATTAGCTAAATAATTTTTAATTCCGTGCAATAGTATTTTATCTCTGACATTTTATCTGCAATGTTCTTGAAGTAATTGAGAGTGACGCCTAAAACTAGAGAGGTATCTCTAGTCATGAGAAATCGCATTATTGAGCTTCATAAGAATGGAAAATCATACCGAGAAATTGGAAAGGCTATTAAATTACCATTCACCATTGTTGGATACATAGTGAGAAAGTATGAAGAAATTGGAAGCATCGAAAACAAACCTAGACCAGGACGTCCCAATAAATTAACAATGAGGTAAAAAGAAGTGTTGTTAAAACAGCTTTAAAAAATCCTACCATTTCAGCTCAAAATATTGTTGAAGACCTCGCAACATCTTCTAATATTATAGTAACACCTCAAACAATAAGAAATGTTCTACACAATGCAGGTTTAAAAGGAAGAGCTCCAAGGAGAAAGCCATTCATCAGTGAAACAAACAGGAGGAAACGCTTGGAATTTGCTTTGGCCCACAGAAATAAACCAATGGATTTCTGGAAAACGGTTATTTTTTCTGATGAGAGTAAGTTTGAAATTTTCTCTCCACTAAGCATTCGAAAAATTTGGCGCAAAAATAAAACTGCTTTTGATCCGAAACATATACTCCCAACTCTCAAGCATGGTGGGGGAAATGTTATGGTTTGGGGGTGCATGGCTTCAAATGGAGTAGGAAATTTGGACTTTATTGACACTAAAATGACAGCTTTAACACATATTGATGTGTTGCGGAATAACTCATTAAGCAGTGCTAAAAAATTAGGCTTGGAGCGAACTTTCCACTTTCAGCAGGCCAACGACCTGAAGCATACTGCTATGGTCACTAGGACATGGTTACTCCACAATGCTCGACAGCGTCTGGTAACGCCTCCACAATCTCCAGACCTGAATCCATTTGAAAATTTATGGATGCAATTGGATGCACAGATTCGAAAAACTAATATCACAAGTAAAGACAGTTTAAAAGAAGCTCTGATTGAAGCATGGAATAACATAGACCCAACCGTTACAAAAAAGTTAGTGGAATCTATGCCTCAACATCTTGAAGCAGTCATTAAAGCCAAAGGTCTTCACACAAAGTATTAATTTGTATTATTCAACTAAATTTTTCTTAATTATAGCACACTAATGAAGTGTACAAATACTTTTTTTGCTATATATATTTTCATATTTGTCTGTTAAAATGTAACAAATTGATAATTATTTTTTGTTTTTGCTTTTATGTTATTATAATGCATTAAATTAATGTACTACATTGTTGTTTGCTTGCATCTTTTATTTTATTATATTATAATTTAAGAAAATGAAGTGTACAAATAATTATTTTGCCAACTGTATATATATATTAAATGTAATATTGAGAATAAATTCAACTTTTTTCTTTTCTTTTCTTTTTCTTTTTTTTTTTTTTTTTTTTTTTAATTTTTTGTGTTATACTACTTCTCTAATATGGAAATCGTCTGCATTATCATAAAAGATAATTTGTTTAAATAATAATTTTAATAAATTATTTTTTAAAAACATAATTATTTTTTAATAACGGAATTAAATTCTATATACATGTAGGTGCATTAATGAAAGGGGGGGGGGGATGAGGGAGGCGGTTGCCCACCTCACACAGAACTAATTATCATATAAATCTCTTCCGAAGTCTAATTTGAATTAATTCATAAATATTGAAGGAATTGGTAGAATTGCACGCGGTTTGCGAAATGGTTATGCTTGTGAAAGAGATTTTTTTATTAATTTTTTTCTTTTTTGTAAACAATATATTATTAATATTTTCGTTTATAGAGGGCGCTGTACGTGAGTTTTTCATGAAAATGTGTGAATTCCATGAAAAACTGTATTTATTTTTGTGAGGTTGAGACGTCAGAACGTCACCACAGTTGTTTTAATTAAGCTGGATCCAGCAAAGTAGCCAGTGGGGACGGTTAAAATCGCTTTGTCGCCAGTGACTCGGCGAAAGTTGAGGTCGAGTTAGTTTTGTGTCGGCAGGGTGCTGCAATGAAAGACTTAGATTTTGAATGTTAGATAAATTAGAAGTGATTTTAAAAGGACGGATTGAAATGAAGAGAGAGGAGGGTGTAGAAAGAAGTATAAAATGGCGATGGTTTTAGTAGATGGGTGTGGATGTTGGAGGATCTTATAGTGGATGTTGGAGGATATTATAGTGGATGTTGGAGGATATGGTAGTGGATGTCGGAGCGTATTATAGTGTGGATATTGGAGTATTATAGTGAATTGCGGAAAGTCTTATTTTGGCGAGTATTGAGTAGTTGAGATTTAGAGGAGTGAAGAATAAGTAGTGATGAGTGTTAGTACGAGTATTTGCTAGCGCTCGTGAAAGTTAATTTCGATCTGTAGGGAATCCTCTGATCGAAAGTGAAGTCGAAGCAGTGGAGTTACGAGTGCAACCGTCGCTACACATTCAATTGCTTGCTGGGGTGAGATATTTAAAATAATCTAATTTAATTGTTGATATATATATTTTGATTGAGTAATACACTGACTGAGCTAGTTTAATTGCCAGGCCACCCTCCCCATTAATCTGCTCAAATAAACTTTAGTTATTGTTAATTCAAGTCTTGTGTTCTCTTACTTATCCATTTAGTGATCTGATTAAGTTAAGATGGAGTTTGCGGCAACGCAAACTTTACAGTGGCGCCCAACGTGGGGCCCGAACCCACGACCCCGAGATTAAGAGTCTCGTGCTCTACCGACTGAGCTACGCCCCCCTTCAAATTGTAACGGACGATGGTCCTCAATTTATAAGTAATGTTTTTAAGGCACTTTGCGATACACTCGAAATTAAACACGTATTTACGGTTCCATATCGGCCGCAAGCTAATCAGGCCGAACGTTTTAATAGAACTTTATTTAATATGATTGCGACGTTCATTGGTCAAAATCATGAAAATTGGGATCAGTTTCTCTATCATTCTGGCTATGTGATTCGTACAGCGGTAAGTGATGCAACAGGAAAAACTCCCGCTGAATTGTTTTTGGGCAGAAAGATTCTGACCCCCTTTCAAAAACTGGTATTAGTACAGCAAAATGCATCTCAATTTATTACGCGAAATATTGAAGAATTGCTTCCAGAAGTTCAGAGAAATTTGAGAAAAGCTCAAGAGCAGCAAACTGTACATTATAACTTAAAACGTAGAATTTTAGAAGTAAAAGTGGGAGATAAAATACTCCTAGAATCACATTTTCTTAGCTCAAAGAAAGATGCTAAAGTAGCTAAATTTGGGCCAAAATTCAATGGGCCTTTCTCTGTTTTAAAGGTAGAAAATAATAATCTGACAATTGATTTTAACGGCACCCCCACTACCATTAACGTTGATCAGATACGAATATTTAAAGAGCGCACTCAATCATATGCTGAAACTCTTGATAGTGATAGCGTGCCGGGTTCAAACCCACCTGACGAACAGTCCGTCTTTACGCCTAACCTCACTTCCCAGCCTAGTGCTCCTGATTCTTGTACAGCTGATAAACTACCTACTCCTACAACTCCCGAACAATCTGTTCAGGGCACTTCCGCTGATCAATCCAGTGTTAGCAGACCCGTCGCACAAAACCGAGCTCGTACGGGGTCATCAAACTTTTCTAATGTGAAATTTCCTAGGCAAACTGGTCGCAAATGCGACTATTCTTTTACTAATAGCTCTTTTACACCGCAGATTAAAAAGAAAAAAGCCTGGAACAAAGGTTTAAAACGCCCTCGACGTCCTCAAAGTCTTCTGGAACACATCCACCACAGAAGGTATTGGCGGTTCCAGATTCTGTGCACACCGACTCTTTCTGGCCTAAGAGAAAGGCAAGGGTTCCAAAAAGACCTCCACCCTCTTCATCAGCTAGCGGACGACACATGGAGAAATTCTTAGCAGCCCCTGACTCGGTCGGCACAGACAAGTTCTTTCCGCACCACCGATTCAATACCCGGCGTCAAGCCAGACTCCGACAACAGGCTCCGCCATATGAATCACCTGCCGAACAAGCCTTTGTACAAGCCTTTTGGGATAGCCCTAGACCCCGGTCTTAAAGCCTTCAACCCTGTGGCCTAGCTGACGAGTACAACGAGCAAATTCACCAAGACATCTAAACTTGCTGAAGTTGCAGCTGCAAATTGACATCAGGTGATACCGTTCTATATTTTTTTCTATTTACAAGTGCATTTCTGTCAGAGCTGTACAAAATGTTCGACATACTTTGAAGCCTTTTTGGGACTTTATATTTTAAGAACTATTACGAAAGCAATGGACTTTCTCCATTTAAAAATGCAAAATTTAATTTAGCCATGAACTTTCAAATTAAAATTCATGTCTGAGCTTCGATGTCAGCATTTTTGTTCTCTCTTAATATCAATTTATGTATGTATTAAGTTCTTTTACTTTGTAGCCAACACCTGCAGAGCTGGTAATATAAATTGTTTTTCTTAACCCTTTGTAAATATTCCCCCCCTTTTTCTTTTGTATTTCTATAAATGATGTATATATAAACTGGATATTTGTATTTGTAAAACTTTTGTATTATGTTCTAATAGTTTATCTGTATGTAATCTTAAAGGGGGAAAAATGTTTTTTTAGCTATAAGCATAAAAAGCGTGTTTAACTGTATAACATTAAAAAGACTAACTGCTAAATTTTTCCGCTTCTGCTTTAGCTCAGGAGGGAAAAATTTTTCTGTTTCTAAACTATGTACTATGTTAATAGAGACGAACATGTTTCCGTTTCTTCTAGAAGAGATTTTAACTTCTCCCTTTGACTTTGTTACTGTAAAAAGCTTTTATATTACAGAGTCTAATCTGATGTCCACAGTGTTACTCTACTGTAAACCAAAGATGGAAAGCCTCGTTTTTAAAGCGACTTACTATGTAAAGCCAAGCAAGCTCAAGTTGAAAATTAAGATATTTCCTTCCTGCCATAACAGGGAGACGTTTGTTAATCCTACTGTAATCCTGGTTTTAGCTCAGTCAGGGTCCCGGAGTTTCTCGGGGTAAAAGAACGCCTTTTATTTAAAAGTTTAAAATTATTTTTTTTTGGCGTCCCCGAGTTTTTCGCTCAGGGATTTAACAATTTTTTTTTAAGTTTCTCTCACCCCGTTAAAATTTAAGTGACGGCTGCACTCACACGTCCAAGGTATGAGGTAGTTAGATATGGAATTAAACTGTTTTAAAATCACTCGATGAAACCCGTTGGGGATTTCCCCGACTAATCTTTTTTTCTTGGAAGGGGACTGTGAGGTTGAGACGTCAGAACGTCACCACAGTTGTTTTAATTAAGCTGGATCCAGCAAAGTAGCCAGTGGGGACGGTTAAAATCGCTTCGTCGCCAGTGACTCGGCGAAAGTTGAGGTCGAGTTAGTTTTGTGTCGGCAGGGTGCTGCAATGAAAGACTTAGATTTTGAATGTTAGATAAATTAGAAGTGATTTTAAAAGGACGGATTGAAATGAATAGAGAGGAGGGTGTAGGAGGAAGTATAAAATGGCGATGGTTTTAGTAGATGGGTGTGGATGTTGGAGGATATTATAGGTTGGAGGATTTTATAGTGGATGTTGGAGGATATGATAGTGGATGTCGGAGCGTATTATAGTATGGATATTGGAGTATTATAGTGAATTGCGGAAAGTCTTATTTTGGCGAGTATTGAGTAGTTGAGATTTAGAGGAGTGAGGAATAAGTTGTGATGAGTGTTAGTATGAGTATTTGCTAGCTCTCGTGAAAATGAATTTCGACCTGTAGGGAATCCTCTGATCGAAAGTGAAGTGCAGCAGTGGAGTTACGAGTTCAACCGTCGCTACACCTTCAATTGCTTGTTGGGGTGAGATATTTAAGATAATCTAATTCAATTGTTGATATATATATTTGATTGAGTAATATACTGACTGAGATAGTTTAATTGCCAGACCACCCTCCCCATTAATCTGCTCAAATAAACTTTAGTTATTGTTAATTCAAGTCTTGTGTTCTCTTACTTATCCATTTATTGATCTAATTAAGTTAAGATGGAGTTTGCGGCAACGCAAACTTTACATTTTGAATGGAAATGTTAACAAGCATACAAATACTATTTAATGTGTCCGTAATAACCAGAAATTACAATTTGAAAACGAATTATATAGCCAGTAACTGCAACTGTAGTCGGCGATTCTTAGCTGAGGTAAAACATAATCACCAATAACGCTTTATTCACCAAGTCAGTATCACAATTAAAACTTCATGAATGCAAAAGTAGTAGGGAAAATGAGAAATGATCTGTTAATTCTAAAACCGGGCAATTTATAGGACTCTGATTTGAATAATTCTTGTTACTCTTCTGTGCAGCGCCCTCTATAAAATAATAACTTTTCCTTTATTCTCCCCCCACCCTTCTCAATATATATATATATATATATAGGGAGGAAAAAAAACCTTTTTTTACGAGAATACCGTATTTTCCGTTGTATAACACGCAGGTTTGTTAAGTCAATTTTGTACCAGAAATTTAAATTTACAGTAAAAGCTAATTTTTAACAAGCTTTTGTTTCTTAAAAATATAGCTTTATTTGTAAATTAAATTTTCTGGTGTGTAACTCATTTACGTGACCTGCGCGTTATATGCCGGAAAATACGGTACTGTTTTACAAACTGCATCCAATTCTACCTGTTCCTTACTTTTTTATGAATTTTTAAGATGTCTACAGATTTTTGGGGCACTAGGTATGTATACGTATTTTTTACTTTTGAAAGAAAAGAAAAACATACTTTTTTATCTAACCAAAAAGTTTAGATGATTTTAATTGTAGAACGTAAATTCTACCCTTAAGCATTCACATTTCTTTCTTTTAAGAAATTGCTTGTTTCAAAGAGGGATGAGAATTTGGTGCAGATTTCATACTAATATATTTATAAAGAAATATTCTTCTTCTTAATAAATCGTGACTACGACTAATATATATATATATATATATATATATTGTTAGTAGTGCTATGAGTATTGCGCTGAATTCCCATCCTTGTTCAAACAATAAAAAAATTGAAATTTGTTCATTCATCATGTTCTGCTTGCGAAAATATCGAGTTAACTACATGGAATGTTTTGCTCCAGTATAATAATAATGTTGCAAATTTGTAAATAGTAATCGTTATTTTTATGTAACTTCATGTAATGAGGGTTAGTCAGGTTATAAAATTTTATTTTTATGCCTTTCTGGCTTGTTTTGGCATTAAAATAGCTCACTTTCCGATAAAAACCCGTTAAAAAGCTTCACTAGGGCAGATAATGGACTTGGCAACTTTTTTGGCAACTTTGGAAAGGAAATTCTTATTATTGATATATCGATTATCCATGTTCTAAATCGAATATTTCGCGTGATACTGGAAATATTCTAGAAATATACGAAGCTATTTAAAGGGATCGCTTTTCTGACGTCAGGTAGTTTCACGCCAAGTTACTTGATGTGTAAGAGCTCCCTGACTGAGCCTTTGCTATTGATTAAGTATAGCTTATATGAAGTGTGTTATGCTTATGGTACAATTTATGCAGTGATTTTTATGTTGTCAGCTGTTATTTAAGCTGCGTTTTCTGCTGAAACTGAAGTTGATACTTGTTTGACAGACCGATAATCTTCTTGAATATTCTGTAAATAAACATATAAACCTCTGCAAGACTTGTGATTCATTCCCGGACGATTCTCGAATCCCGAGTACGAAACAATATGCCTTTTTAAAGAATTAAAATCAATTTCCGATTTTTATGAAGCTTCTCTATTTGCTAGATGAAGTCCCGTGAAAAAGTTTTTTGTTAGTGACATATAAATATTTCAGGAAAATTAAAACATATATACAGTAAAGTCTCGTACAACGCGGGTGCAAGTTATCCTCATGAATAATAAAATTTTATTTTTAACACCACTAATTTTATATCGAAGCAACTGCTTTATATAAAAACTAAATCGAGTGTATGAACCAATAGATTGGTACTCGAAAAATTCT